>CAIGRR010057283.1:0-11119 GCA_903798365.1 Fraxinus sp. 1973-6204
TTGCAAGAAAATTGGAGGAGAATTTGGGTCCTATTGTTGTGGATTTTGATAATGGCAGGGCTCTTCACTTGGAAATTCTATCAGTATAGACAGAAAAGTGCATTCAAAGTTATGGGTTATTGTCTCCTTACAGCTAAGGGTGCAGCTGAGACACTGAAATTCAACATGGCTCTTATACTATTGCCAGTTTGCAGGAACACTATCACTTGGCTGAGGTCCTCTAAGTTGGGGCATTTTTTGCCTTTAGATGACAACATCAATTTTCACAAGGTAGACAACCTTATTCTCTTTCAAATTTTATGCTACATTGGTTTAGTGGTTAAAAGTTTGTTATGCATGTGTATACTGTCTTTTGGGCTTGATAAAAAGTTCATTATGCATAAACAATCATTTGCGGTTTTAGTTTACTCCTAGTGTATTATATTATGAACAAACATATAAAAATACAATGTTGGAAGCATTATGTATTCAAGAGTCTACCTACTCCATTCCTTTTTATTTGGTCCCATTTGAAACTTTCCATACAAGTAGTTGGCGATCAGTTGATTCATGAATCATGATCTGGTATGATAAAAGTGGTAAGATTGTGTTTCCATCCAATTTAGATGAAAATGACAAGTTCATTCATTCATGATTTGATACAGTAAAGTGATAAACTATGTTGCTGAGAAGTACTAATTATCGTTGGCCAGTAAAAAGTGATAGCCTGGGAAACCAAAAAATAAAAGAAAAAACAATGATGCTGTGACATTATATAGAGAAAAGAAAAGAATACCTCCCCAAGCAACTATTTAACCCAAATATTTTACCACAAAGTCGAAGATTATTACTTTATATTTCTAATTTGTTGAAGCTTGTTAAAAGTAAATCTCTAGAAAGTAATGGTGTGGTAGATTTAGAGATTTTTATAGTTCGCAGATATAGAGTTATGGAAATGGATTATCTTTTACTAGTTACAGTATCATGCCTCTGCGGCCTTGTTTATGAAATCAAAATTGATGGAATTATTTCAAATTATGTCATTTGTAATTTTAAATTATGGATATGTGCAGACCATTGCTGCAGGCATTGTAATCGGTGTCATACTCCATGTTGGTAACCACCTAGCGTGCGATTTTCCTAGGATAATACACGAATCTGATGCCACATATCAGCTTTATTTGATCGAAGACTTTGGTAATCATAAACCCAAGTATATGGACCTTGTTAAAGGAATTGAAGGTGTGACAGGAATCCTAATGATAATCTTCATGTTGGTTGCTTTCACTTTGGCGACGAGGTGGTTCAGGCGGAGCCTTGTTACGTTGCCTAAGCCCTTTAACAGACTCACCGGTTATAATGCCTTCTGGTATTCACATCACCTGTTTGTCCTCGTTTACATCTTGCTAATCATCCATGGTGTGTTCCTTTATCTTGTGCACAAATGGTACAAAAAGACGGTATGCATAGAGAATTGCCTTTTTCTTCTTAATTATTGTTTGAATCATCCGGTTACAGCATAGATTACTTAACAATTTTTCATTGGTTGCAGACGTGGATGTATCTTGCTGTTCCTGTACTTCTATATGCAGGGGAAAGGACCCTCAGATTTTTCCGGTCAGGCTTGTATGCTGTCCGGCTGCTGAAGGTGAGCGTGACATTCTGCTTGTTCTAGTAAGAATCAGGGCTTTATCCAAAAAGTTCTACAGAACCATTCAGATTGTTTAACATTGGATTGCTGTTAATTAGCTTGCCCTTCGTAGCGCAAGTGAATGCTTTCAAAACGTGTCTTTACAGTTATTTACATGCTCCGATTTCTCACATTTATTCTGTTTTATGAACTTGTCAGGTTGCTATCTATCCTGGAAATGTCCTCGCATTACAAATGTATAAGCCTCCCCAATTTAAATACAAGAGTGGACAATACATGTTTGTCCAATGCGCTGCTGTTTCCAAACTTGAATGGTGAGTTAAAAAGAACATTATCCATTTGACGTACAAGATAAAACAATAATATCCTGATGTCATTGCAATTTTCAATATGTACTACATCCTGTTTCCATAGCTTGACTAGGAAAATTGCACCAGTTTAAAGTTGCACTGCAATTCTAATGAAGTTATAATAATTGTATTTCATTTTCTACATCCAGTATCTGTATATAAACTATTTTCTGAGATCGTTTGACTTAAATAGTGATCCCGAAGGAAGTCGTTAAAGGAACTTCATAATCAAAGACTAATAGACTGCAAGCAATTACGAAAATTGTATTCCATTTTCTACATCCAGTATTTGTATATAATCAAATATTTTGTGATATCATTTGACTTAAATAGAAATCGCGAAGGAAGTCAATGAAGGAACTTCATAATCAGAGACTAATAGACCACAAGCAATTACGAAACTTCAATTTTTCTTGGTGCTTGATTACTTTTTTACAATCATGCAGGCATCCATTTTCCATTACCTCAGCCCCCGGGGATGATTACCTTAGTGTACACATACGGCAGCTGGGCGACTGGACACAACAACTTAAGAAGGTATTCTCTGAAGCTTGTGAGCCACCTGTCTGTGGGAGGAGCGGGCTACTCAGAGCAGATGAAACAACCAAGAAAAGGTATAATTTTTTCTGAATCAGTAAATGTACTTTTCTTCATCCTCTATTCTCTCCATTAGCTTGTGAACATATTCCATAATCTAGAATTTCGCTCCAAAATCTCAGTTTGCCAAAGCTGTTGATAGATGGACCTTATGGAGCTCCTGCACAAGATTACTTTAAATATGATGTCCTCCTACTCGTTGGACTCGGAATTGGAGCAACACCTTTTATCAGTATCCTAAAAGATTTACTGAATAATATTGTCAAAATGGAGGAGCAGGCAGTAAGTAACTTAATTCTTCATATTTAGTCTTTCCCATATATCATCCTTCTAGCTTTTAGGCATCTTGAGTTACTATGTCATTCATTTTATCATTACACATATTAAATATTTTACTATGTTAATGTTTAAAACATGATCGCAAAATTCAATTTCTTTCTTTCTTTCAGGATTCAATTTCAGAATTCAGTAGGCATTCGGATCAGAGTCTTGGATCAATTGACTCGCCCTCTGTCAACAAGGTTTATACAAAACAGAAGAAAACTTTGAGGACAACGAATGCTTACTTTTATTGGGTGACAAGGGAACAAGGATCCTTTGATTGGTTCAAAGATGTCATGGATGAAGTTGCAGAACTTGATCAAAGGGTAACTTGAAGCATAACATCTAAAATTTCTATTAGAAGTTTTCACTATTTTCTGATTGACGAATCTGTCTCTGTAACTTTACAGGGTGTCATTGAGATGCACAACTACTTAACTAGTGTATATGAGGAAGGGGATGCTCGCTCAGCTCTCATCACCATGGTCCAGGCACTAAACCATGCTAAGAACGGGGTTGATATTGTCTCTGGTACAAGGGTAAGATCTTTAAGAAATGTGTGGTAACACAGATTGTACAATCCGGTCTAGTCCTGCATACCAAACATGTGCCAACTGTCTTGTTGGTTTCTCCTTATCTAATTTACACTTCTCTCACACCCATATCCTTCAATTTGTGACTACACCAGCTGAATAACACCCCTAACAACTTCATGTTTCTTAGATGTACTGATTATCTAGTTGTTTATTCATAATATACCTATGTTGTTGCTTCTAACAGGTCAGAACTCATTTTGCAAGGCCTAATTGGAAGAAAGTTTTCTCTAAAATTGGTACCAAGCATGCTAATGCAAGAATAGGTGAATATTTTCTTCTAAATATGCATAATAAAAAAAAATTCAGTCTTCTTGAGACTTGACCATATCTTGTTTTGATATTTGGAGCAGGAGTTTTCTACTGTGGGGCACTAGTGTTAGCCAAAGAACTCAACCAGCTATGCTATGATTATAATCAAAAGGGCTCAATCAAATTTGAATTCCACAAAGAGCATTTCTAGAAAGCAATGGGATATCATCTAATGACATGTTTGCTAAGCTGTATTAGACAACATTAGATAGTACAATGAAGTCAACTCCAGCATAACAAACATATCCTAAGTGAAAAACACACACTTTGCAGACTCAGCCAACCCCAGAGCTTGTTTGCAGACCTGCACTCTCTCATAATAAGGTGAAATTAGAACATGGGAGTGAATAGGGGAATCGAAATTGCTTGAAAATTTGTACAGTTCCTGGTAGAGAAGAAAATATTTCATATGTATATATACACATTCTTTTTGCAAGTACAGCTTTATAAGCCAACAAAACCATGAAATGATTCTTGTAGGAGGGAGTGTCAGTTGGCTCTGTGGTGTGCTAAGGTGAATTTGAAGATGAAAGTATATTAACATTCAAAAGCTATTGTTAAATGTCCTAGACGCACATTCATGTTGTTAAGTTGGATTTGAAAGTACACATTTGCTAATAAATTTGTAAGTTCCATATAATTTTCAAGGGATTTGCAAAGACCTATTTGAGGTCATGCTAAACAGAAAAATTAATGAATTGAATAGAATGTGGAATCATTCCAAGTCTAGCGTCTGAGATACATGGGATATTTACAAGTACCGAACTCAAGATTGGTACTCTCAACTCATCAAGAATTCTTGAATAGACATATCCTTGAAGCCCTTTAATGACTCAGTCAGAAAGAGAATAATCATACATCTATGCAGATGAAGAGAATTTAAACTTTGTTAATCTGAAGGAGAATCAGGATAGACATCATGTTATTGATCAGAATCAGATACAAACTGAAAATGGTTTTGTGATAAAGGTTCCAAATGTTGGTAATGACGAGGTAGCTCATCAACAACACAATGTAGCTTAAAGTCAAGACAATTCTGTGCCGAAATTGGGGAATGGAAATGGTTTGGATGCCAAGGAAAATTCAACAGACATTCATGTTGAGATGTTAGAGGAAGGTGAAGTAGAAGCCGTGAGCAATGGAATAACTGAACAGTCCAACTTATACCATGAGGTGTTTATTGAGGATACAAATACAATTTTAAGTAGTCCTATTTCCGGTACAATGGAACATGAAGGCTGGTCGATAACGGTGAATGTGAATGAGCCTGTGGAACGTGAAAATTTGGTTGGATATGTATCAGATGGTGGGGTCGATAGAGGTATGAATGAGGATGGAGATGCTGATTGTAATTCTGATTCAGGACTGGAAAGAATATTGACAAGGAAAAATAAGGGTCATTCGATAAGTTCATCGCATAAGGTGCGAGCACGCCCTTCAAAGATGGATTTATGATGGATGAAATATTGATCTAGAATGTGCGGGGGATGGGCACGTCAAGGCGGAGGATTAGCAGTTTGGTGCGAAAACATAATGTGGCTATTTTAGCCGTGTTAGAGCCTTTTCAAAGTGAGGGTAACATGATGTTGTTGGCCAGAAAATTAAAGTTTGCAACCTGTAAGTCCAATGAGCAAGAGGAGGGCAAGATTTGGGTTTTCTAGAGGGAGGAGTTCACAGTAGATTAGGTAGGAGCATCAAACCAGGCTATGCATGGCACCTTTACAAGCGATTTTAATATCATTATGAATGATTTGGAGCGTAGGGGTGGGCAACCACGCCCTATGGTAGCGATGGATGATTTTAATAAATGTATTGATAATTGAATTAAATTCGGAAGGGAGAAAGTTTTCTTGGTGTAATGGACAATATGGAATAGCAAGGAGCTGGGCTTGGCTGGACCGGACTCTAACTAACTCCATGGCAGCCAGGTTGTATCGAATATGGGATTGAAATTGCTGGCTAAGGAGACATCTGATCACTGTCCATTGCTCATATATCTTAAGCAGCCCATTGTCTCATATGGTCCCCCACCTTTTCGTTTCCAACGTATGTGGTGTGAACATGATTCCTTCGTGTTATGTGTTAAGGAAACTTGGGCAGATAGCAACCAGGATGTGGAGTTGGGAGGCCTACAGAGGTTGGCTGCGAAGTTGAAAAGGACTAAAGTGCCTCTCAAAGTATGGAACAAACAAGTTTTTGGCAGGGTTGATCACATTATATCATAGCTTCAGGAGAGAGTGGAGATCCTAGAAGAGTCATTACAAGAGGGATTCTCAGATGAGGTGGAACAGGATTTTTGAGAGTCCAACATTGAGCTAGCGAAATGGTAGAAATGAGAAGAAATTAGGCTTGCTCAAGTAACTAAGAAGCGGTGGCTAAAGGAGGGGGACAACAACACAAAAAAATTTCATGCAGTTATTGCTCAACATCGTAGACATATACCGTTGGATCAAATGATACTAGAGAATGGGACCTGATTATCTTCTCCCCAACATATACATATGGAGGCAGTAAAGTACTTTGAAAACTTTCTTAATGAAGATTACGTGGGAGCAGTACCGAATTTATCTAGCTTAATAGATAATACAGTGACTCAGGCGGAGGGTCAGTAACTTTGTTCTATGCCGACAGAGGATGAGGTAAAAGAAGTCGCCTTTGCGATTCCCATGGACAGCTCACCTGGACCAGATGGGTTTGGGTCAAGCTTTTTTATGAAGTGTTGGGATATAGTTAAAGAGAAAGTGATTGAAGCTGCACAAGATTTTTTTGAAGGAGGAGAGCTTACTCGATTTTACACAGCTTCTTATATTGTCCTCATCCCGAAGGTGGAGAAACCAAATGGTTTTGACAATTCAGACCTATAAGTTTGTGCTCTGTAGTCTATAAGATTTTTTCAAAAATCTTAGTGTCGTGAATGACTGCATTACTTCCAAAAATTATTTCAGATGAACAAGGGGCTTTCATTGCTGGAGAAGCATTTTTGAAAATATCGCTCTTACACAATAGTTAGTACACTCTAAAAACAAAAAGGTGCGAGAGAAATGTGATACTTAAGGTCGATATGGCAAAGGCTTACGATAGGGTGGATTGGCGATTCTTGAGGCATGCTCTAAGGATCTTTGGCTTTCCGGAAAAATCTTGTCAGTTGATCGATCAGTGCATTACAAAGCCTTAGTTTTCTATGATGATGAATGGTACCACTCAAGGATTTTTCAAGCCTACATATGGTCTAAGTCAAGGTGACCCCCTCTCTCCTTATCTTTTCATTATTATGCAGGAAGTATTGACTAGATTGCTAAAAAAAACTTTGATACTGAACGAATTAGGGGATTCTCCCTTCCTCGGGGTGCTCCTTTGGTTTCTCACCTTATGTTTGTAGATGATTGCTAATGGGAGTAAAAAGTCAATAAAAGTTTTAATGGAGGTGTTAAATACGTATGAAGATTGGTCTGGGCAGCTTATCAACAAAGAAAAGTCGGCCATTTTTTTTTTCTCTAGAACTCGCTCTTTGGAACAAAAACAAAACATCATCCAGGAGACAGGTTTCAAAGAGGGCCAATTTCCTATGTTGTACTTGGGGGTGCCCATTGTTCAAGGAAGGCTAAGTGCCCGACATTTAGAGTTTCTGATTGGCAAAATTTAGAAAAAAATTACAGGGTGGAAGATGTTTCTATTATCTCAATGGGCAGGTTAGTGCTTCTTCGTCACGTCCTCTCTAGTATGGCTATACACTTACTATCGGTGCTGAATATCCCTAAATCTGTGTTTGGGAAGTTAAATTCCATTCTTTCATCCTTTTTTTGGGGTGAAATTAATGGAAGGACCAAAAAAATGGTGTTCGTGGGATAAATTGTGTCGACCTGTGATGGAGGGGGGATTGGGGTATGTAAATTTGAAGATGTTCAATGGGCCTTACACATGAAGTTTGCTTGGCATTTATTATCTTCAGATTCACTGTGGGCAAGGTTTTTTAGAGCAAAATACTCCAAACAGGGGATTCTGGATATAGCTAATTTAAGCTAAAATGGCACTCATTTCTGGAAGTCAGTGAGAGAATGTATACCTGAGGTTATTGAACACAGTAAATGGAAGATAAGGGATGGTTCTTGCTCATTCCGGTTTGATAAATGGATATAGGAGGGCCCTCAATGTACACAAGTTATGCAGGTTGTAGAACCATCGCTGAAAATTAATGAAATTTGTTTAGAAAATGGATGGGATATGGATCGCTGAGAGACCTTGTTGGTGACACTCTGGCTAATGAAATCGTATCTCAGCTTAGCACTAGAAGGAGGGGAACGGATTTGCTGATTTGGAAACCACATAAACATGGCTTTTTTACTGCTAAATCTGCTTGGGAGGTGGTGAGGGTGCGAGAAGTTGAATGGGTGACCTGGATATGGAACAACGCACTACCTAAACGTGTTTCTGTGCTCATGTGGAAAGCTCTTAATGGGAGTTTAAGTGTTGATGAACGCATTAAGTCAGTAGACATTAGTCTTGCATCAAAATGTGACCGCTGCCCTACAGGTCATGAGGAAAATGCATCTCATGTTCTAAGCTCTGGAGACTTTGCGGACAAGGTGTGGAGAAAAGTTAGAGCTTTGGTGGGTGTGCGCTGGAGGGCAGGACAAAATTGGATGGAAAGAATAAATCTATGGTAGGCACGAGCAAGAAGATCAGCAAAGGTGGGATGTATTATTGGTTTGCTCCCATGTTTAATTACTTGGAGGCTATGGACAAGAAGATATAAAGCAACAATGGAGGGAAAGAATGAATCTGTTGAGGACTTTTTTTATCTATTAAATTCTAGATACAACATGCTTCTCTTAATCTGTCAAAGGCCAAAGTGCTAACTAGTCAAGATGAGTATGTGTTTCGAAAACTGGAGATACCTCAAGCACTGATTAGAACAAAGCAGATTCGGGTGGTTTCATGGAAAAAACCAAATCATAATCGACTAAAACTCAATGTGGATGGCAGTAGTATTGGAAATCCTGAACAAATCGGTGGGGGAGGAGTGATTAGGAATGAAAAATGTGAATTGGTTTCAGCTTTTAGTATTTATCTCGGTGAAGGGACCAACAATGAAGCTGAACTGAGAGCACTCATCGAAGGTTTAAAACTACGTCGTGAGTTGGGTGTTAATCATATTGACATCGAATGTGACTCATCGTTGGTAGTTTCATGGATTTCATCCTTGAAGTGCTCTCTGTTGTATCTATGGGACTTCTGGAAGAACCTTTTGAATTTATTACAACATTTTGATTATCGAGTGGCACATCAATGGAGAGAGGGGATCCAAGTCGCAGACTATTTAACTGGATTGGGAGCTAAAGGCCTGTCGAAACGTTTTAGCACTTCAGATTTGCCAAGGCTTGCTCGAGGATTACTTCGTCTGGATATAATGGGGTGGCTTATTGGAGGAAGTGAGATGAAGATTGAGGTTTGGGTAGTGGTGTATTTCAGATTGGAGTTAGTTTGGTTAGCATGTTTAACTATTTGTTCTAGTACAGTGTCGTTTTTCGAGTCTGTTATTATGGTATTCCTCCGACACAAATGAGGTTTAATTAATAAATTTTGTTTTTTTTAAGAAAATACATCTATGCTTTGTGAAACTTAAAAAATAAAAAGAAAAAACTAGATTAAAATTAAGAAAAGGTGAAGTCTTAAGAAAATGTGAAGGAAAAGAAAGTTTCCAATAAAACAAGTTGACAAAAAAGAGTGTAAAAAATTGTTCCTAGACTTTTCTCGGGTCTAATACAAGAAACTTTTGTGATCTTTGAAAATAAAGGAACAGTTATAAAAATCTCGACTACATTTTAGTGTTTATTTTGGGAGAGATTTTTTTAAGTGAAAAATGTATATAGTAAAAGAAGTAGGAAAAAGTTTGAAAAAGAAAAATTATTTTCAAAAAATCTCTCCCAAACAAATCTTTAATATGATTAAACACACTTGCCTAGACAACAAAATTGACTGATTTATGTGATAAAAGCTTCTTATATTAATTACTAGAGTTATGCTAACTGTACATTGTTAAGACTTGATGTTCGATGTTAAAAGATAAACCTTATTAAGAGGAATAGTTCAAACATTTATAAATTGATTTATGTTTTCATCTTTATTCAATGTGGGATTCTATCCCTTAACTTGCCCCCGCAAGATGGTGGCTCGTTTGAACATACCAATTTTGAAATTCGTGTGCTCATTTTCTTGAATCTTAATCGGATCGAATTGCTCGTTGAAGTTTAATGGATTCTAGTACCATGTTAAGATTTGAAGTTCCATCTTAAAAAATTAAATGTACATTGTGTACAAATTCAAAAAGTGTTGGGTGGAAAAATGTTGTTTTTAAAAATTATTAAATCATATGCCAATACGAGGTACAATGAAAACAACGATACAAAACAAAATGTGCGTGTAACATAATTGTAATTATTAATGCCGTACATACTTATTGTCCTAAGGGTACAAGGTAACAAAGTCATGAGGCCTTCTAGAAGTACGCGTCAATTAACATAATATTCTTCACTTTTTTCCAAAGTGTCAAGTTAATCTGATTTTCCACGAAACTGCCTCAATACTTAGAAAACTATAATTATATATATTATGTTATGAGTCCCAAAAAAAAATCATTCATTTTCATATCCTATCCTCCAGCATTCTTTCAAGAAGAAAATAATAAGCATTTTTGTTTAGGGGAAGAAGAAAGAAGAATATATGGCTGCAGAGAAGTATCAGCATGGATATCCACTGGCTCCGGCTAGCGTTATGCCCCGAAGCGATGAAGAATCGGCTGCTTTCCGGACAATAGACAACGATGAGCTCAAGAAGAAGAAGAGATTGAAATGCTTTGCGTATATTGCTCTCTTTGCCGTGTTTCAAACCATAATAATCCTCGTCTTTGCTCTCACTGTGATGCGCGTTAAAACACCGAAGGTAGAGAACCACACCATCTAAAATTCGTCTGCAATTTGCTTCGTGGCGTGCATGTCGAATTCATCAAAACACATGCACAATTTTTCATAAATGTGTAGCTACAAAATTACAATATTCTCAACACAAACTAATTTGATACTGAGTTAAACTGAGTTTAACCTGAAATTCGAAAGGCTTGAAAGCGAAACACATTCACTTATTCAAATTTCATCTTCAACAGGTCCGTTTGGGAGACGTCAGCATCAGCAGCACCAACGGAACCGGTGAATTCAGGTTTTCTGCTAGAGTTCTCGTAAGGAACAGAAATTTTGGGCACTACAAATTTGATGACGCGATAGCAACTATAAAGTCTGGGGATGTAACTATAGGGCAATTTG
>CAIGRR010057305.1:0-10217 GCA_903798365.1 Fraxinus sp. 1973-6204
AACTTTCTCGTCCATGCCTGCACCACCTCCTCAGGCACGTTTTAGAAAGCAACTGAAAGATATCTGAAGCAGAGAAATAACCGAAAGAACAAGAAAGATGAAGGAACCTTTCTGGTAATTCCAGTTCTACTTCTAAAGTAATTGCTTCCTGATACCAATGAATTTCTTCTTCCATCAGGTAAAGATAAACTAAAACTGAACCCTCTAGGAAACAGTGTTTTACAGTTGAACATGATGCAATTTCATAACCTCAAATTTGTTCCCAATATTAAACTCACAGTAGGTCAAATTTTCACACCTGTATCATCTTCAACAACTATGAAATCATCTTTACTCTGAATTATGGAAATGATGTTTCACTGTAATGATGAAACACAAAATGATACGGAAGATGAGAACACTGAAGATTATCCTTGCACAAAGTACACCATGATAATTGCCTCTCTCTTCCCTTCCCTTCTTTTCTCTTTCTGTCTCTCAGTTTTCTTCTTTCTGTCTCTTTCTTTTTTACGAGGGGTGAGGAAAATGGAAGTTGATCATCAAAATGAGTAATTAGACTAAATATATGTAAAAAGGATATAAAACGTTTTCTTAAAAAGAAACAGATGATATTGACAGTATATGTGTCGGCAAATTGAAGATACAGAAGGGAAAAAAAACCTAAAAGAGTTGTACTCGTATCACTAAGAATATGATGTAAAGAAGTAACAAATGGTACCGGCTAAATTAAACTTCATTTAGTTACAGAGATTCAGTGAACAAAAAAGAACAAAATTTTGAGAAATTAACATGCACCTAAAACTAGACGCACCTTGGTGGCTGATCGAGCTATTGCCTGGATTATAGTTTCCTTACTTAGGAAATGAACAGCATCTTCCACCATCTAATAGAAAATAAATATTAGAATGAAAAAAGGAAGCAAAATGCTGAAATGAGCAAGCATGGAAAAATTTGATGGATGATCGATCAACAAGTGCTTCAAGATGGCTGTTTCATAAGATTTCATATGCACATTAAACATGGCAGTAGGTTATATTTGTATTGCTAGGTTGTACGAATGAGTTCGTGGTAAATGGAAACTTCAAACCTTGAGAGTTAAACATGGACGAGAGACGGCAAAGCCAAAAGCCACAACAAGTGTAATTGCAGATACAGCAGCACCAGCGAAGGGTGGATAAATCTTCAAACTGGCAACTACACCCCAGCCTTCAGTTGCCAATGCAACGCCATAAAGCATAAGAAATGCAGCACTTCAGAAGAGACAGATAAAACATCAGAAAAGATGCCAAAATATGTAGTTTGTGAAACAATCCAACTTGTTTAGGAGCGGAAATAATGCATATGTATAGCACAGAAGAAAAAAGCAAATCCCACGTACATAAAGGGAATTTGAGCAAACCTGACGTTTTTCCCAGAATCTGCATGAGCATCATAAATATAGACAGGCAGCACCCTCGGTGAATAAACTACTATAGGAGGAGAAAGAAGCACCTGCAGAAAATGGTTTCTGTCACACAATTGAATCTAGTAAAGATAATAATTTGTATAGAAAATGAGGTTTTATGAGTAATATGCTTCAGATCTGGATTTTTAAAAAATAAGATATTACTTACAGTCAAGGCCCTTCCAGCCAAAAGGAATAGAAATGAGAAGTAACCAACAGATGCACCGACAAAAGCTTTACCTGTTAAGCACCGACAATTTTACAATGTCACGTACAATATGTCATGAGGACATCAATTTAGGAATAAATTTTGACAAGAGTAGATGAAACAGGTCTGACAGTGCACTTTGCGCTTTTACTGGGCAATGGGTTCAAAGAAAGGGAAGAGAATGCTACCTTGAAACCAGCCAACAAGGAATGCTGCTAAAGCCAAAAGAAATGCTACAAAACAAACGAATAGCATCTGCTGTCTTGTCAGGTAAAAGTTGTTTGAAGCCCAGTAGTGAATAACACCAATAGCCAGGACGACGAGGAGAAGAACTAAAAGGAATGCTGCACCTATCTGTCATGATAGAAAATGAGGATCCATGTCAGCCACAACCACTACAGATGACATATAATAAAATATGAGGAATAAACCACAATGCTCACTCACCGTCCATGGTTGAACTGTTACAATAATGGCTGAAATTGCACCAAACAACAGAAGAAGACCAATAATTATGAACACGTAAGCACCTCGGGAAAGTTTCCAGTTATCATCTTTCCTGAAAATGATATATAGAATATCTTATCGTCTTCAATCACTCTTTAAGATGCCATTTGCTGAAAATTAATTTTTAGGGTGCAAGTCCCATCCAAGTGAGGTTCAACTGCTAAAACTGTGCAAGATACATACCATTTAAGCAAACCTGAATATAGTGATAATAATGCTGGAATGCATATCAATGGTAGCAATGCAGCAAGAAAATCTGCCTTTGTTGGAGACTGGTCGTTCCTCGAACTCACTACCTCCATATAGGATGCACCACAGAATCCCACAAGAATAGCTACAAAAGATTGTGGCAAGACCTCAGAAAAGGAGTGCTACACTAAGAACATGTTAGGGGTGGCTTGTTTTGCTTTTAAGCTTACTTATAAGGAGAGAGAAAAAAGTACAGTCTACTTTGTCCCTCCTTATAAGTAAAATAAGTAAGTTTTTAAGCCACCCAAAAGATGATAGAAGTTTCAAAAACTAAAACAAACTATGATAAATGATTGTTTCTCAGCTAGGGATGGAATTGTAGAGGAATGATAAATGAGACTCACCTGCAAACAAACCAATACATACAGCAGCAGAGTGTGAAAAACGATATGTTGCAAACCATGACACTATCGGCAACAAGCCCGTAACAACCAAGGCAATTGCTGATGCCATTGCCCATCCAATATATACTGATGATGTATAGGGAGATGAAACACTATTGTGATCACCATTCCGCCCCTTGTGTTTTAAATCTTCTAAAGGCTTTGCAGACACAATTGCACCAAGGGCTAGCACTGATCCCACAAACAAGGATATGCAAACGAAAAAAACAATGACCTGACAATAAATTGTTTAAGTTATTAGTTATAAACAAAGAAGTTCAATGAAAATTTTAAAACCCTCACAATATATGTGGTTGTCAATGATCTTGTTACTATACAGACATGATGTCATTAGACCACAGGTTACCGTCAAAGTTCTGAAGTAAAATCCATCTATGACCCTGGCATACAAAAAATCTATGGACATAAAAAGTTCCCTAGAAATGTAGTAGAGAGACTGACCCTGGCACGTAAAAAATCTAGGGATACAAGAGAGATTACAAAAAAGTGGAAAACTTAAAAAACTTCCCTAACAACATAGTACAGAGATGCCAATTGCCCCCATCCCCCACCCCTCTCCTTCCTCAAAAACAATGTGGGAATGCTGCATAAAAACTGGGTAAAGTGTTCATAGATAAAGATCATTCAAAAATATCAGGAAAAGGTGAGAGATTTATAGTAAGAAAGCCAAATGATACAGCAAGAAAATGCATATTCAAGGCAAAAACTCATCCATCATGCCTAATCCTCCAGCAACATTGAATAAATCACATAAATTCTGCATGTCAACTATGATTTTACAGCAGCTCTTTAAGTCTAAACAATGGCAACTGATGATTAGTAAAATTATCTATTGAAGGAAAACTCCGTAGACAATATGGTACCAAGGCAGAATACAATTTTTTTCCCATTAATTTTCTGCACACAGTTATTGCGCTATATACAGGGACGTGCCAATTTAGCAAAGTTTAGCATGTTTCCTTTGTCAAACCAGCAAACATAAGAAAATAGTTTGTATCCTCAATGACCATTTTATTTTTCATGAAGACCCTCACCACTGCACTTGTATAAGAAATATGAAAATAAAAGATAACTACTTCCTCAAAAATTATAAGAAAATATTAACACTGATTGTCTTTGCATTTCACTGTTAAATAGATTCCTCAAAAAATGACTACTTTGTGGAAACGGCAAGTGGAAAAAAATGAATAAGTGGTGAGGGCCACAGTTCAGTCTGACAACAAAACAAGCACAGAAAGCTTAAAGGTCAAACCTCCTTCCTCCTCAGAATTCCCTGATTTCCTGCATGGCTTGCATTACCAACTCTTGAAAACCAAAACTGGTAACCATTACGAATCCACAAGGGAACGCCAATTGATAGGCAAGCAACCATGAGAGGTAGCGTCAAAGATAATCCAAGAAGAACTGATGACTTGCTGCAGAAAATTACAGATAGGAATGCCAATTACATCTCACTGCCACATCAAGATATTCTTTTTTCCCCAGGGAGGGAGAGTGGCTTAACAAAATATTGAGAATTTTCAAGCAAAATCATTTGTTTGCAATTATAAGGACAATGAGAAAATTACTTTATACCTCAGAAAGGAAAGCAACAGTCCAACTGAAGTGCTCAGCAACCAAGCTATAAAACCATACTGCATAACATGGAAAGTAAAGTTCAATATGAAAAGAAATAATAATAACTCCAGAGGCCAAGTAGATGCAGAAGAACTGACCAAAGTTTGTATATAAAACCTAAATACACATCAGAATACATTTCATGCATTATGAATATTAGAGAAGCTACAGGGATAAAATGGAAACGTCTTAAGGTATCACAAACCAGAGCAATCATTTGCTACGATAATTTGCTGTATTAGAATTGAATCAATAATCAAAACTCTATAAAGTAACATCAACACTTCAAATTATAGGTGGTTAAGCTATATAAATTTATATCCACACACACAAGGAGAAAAAAAAAAAAACCTTTTTGTTTGAGTTATTAGAGGATGTCTCAAGTATGAGAAGACATTAAAGAAGGCAAATGGCAGCATGTCATGTGGTAATAAATCAATATTAAGCTCTTTAACAGGAAAATAATAACTTTAAACCAAACTTTTTAGGTACATTGAAAAATTCAAACTGCACTGCAAATGTTAATGCTTTTGCACCATCCAATGACAACCAAAACCAGTGCTTTAACCTGAAACTCGTTCAGGTTTGTTGATTAAATTTCTATCTAACAGAGTCGAAAATACCTTTCTTGGTTTCGAAGTCATGGACAATTCTTCAGATTGAAGTGACCTAAGGAAAGCCATGATTGAACAGACAACAGGAGATAAAAGCAGTACCGCGATGCCAAATTCAAACTACAAATGAAGTAATCAACAAAGAAACAATTAGGTAGTTGAAAAAGGTTCTTAACTTCAATGCATCCATGCATAATCGACAAATCTATCAGGTAAGAACGCTGACCGTACCTGTTGGTGTGTGACATCTATGAGGTGTATTGCCTTCGGGCGAAAAATGGCTACAATGGTGGTCTCAATGCTAAAGACAAAACTGAAGAGAACCCATGCTCGTTCTGGGGTACCTGCTATATGATGCAACATTAGTCTACACAGTTGAAGCCACTTCTCCAATC
This sequence comes from Fraxinus sp. 1973-6204, assembly GCA_903798365.1. Taxonomy (NCBI): domain Eukaryota; kingdom Viridiplantae; phylum Streptophyta; class Magnoliopsida; order Lamiales; family Oleaceae; genus Fraxinus; species Fraxinus sp. 1973-6204. Next base: position 5,439 of record CAIGRR010057305.1, read on the forward strand.
CATGGAGCCTAAGTTCTTCTGAAAATGAAATTTGATTAGGCAGCACATTGTCAACACTGTTCGAGTCAACGATGTTTGTATTAGTATTGTCACGGTGGTCTCTATCAGCATCCAAACTACTTCTCTGCAGTAGCGCGAGGATCCTTGGATCCAATCCATTCTCCTTCAGCATCACAGCAAAATTAGGGTCTAGACCTTTATCCTGCAGTAAACTGGTTAGTTCAAGCTCTCCTCGTCTTGATCTCCCTTTCAACATAGACGTAATCTGTGGATCACTCAACTTCTCCTGGAATGCAAGTGCTAAATTCAAGTCAATTGCTTGATTCAGAGAGATTGAAGCACTCGACTCGCCGCCTTGGCTTTCCATACCACTACTAGAACAAACCACCAAAGAGCTATTATGGTCAAAATTCTTATCTGTATATGAAGGCCCAACTTCAATTTCTTGAACTACCGAACGACAGGAACTGCTACGTAATGCTAAACTTGGTCGTCCACTGTCTATGCTCTTATCGCTGTGATTCCCTTCAACATTATTCCAGCTAGTAACCTCACCGATGCAAGGTGCTGTAGCAGTACCAAGATGACCAGCATCCGCACTACTACTACGTTTTACGCTTGAACCACAGCCTTCGGACGAGCTAGATGAGCTGTTTTGATCTTTTCTACGAAATCCTTCTCTAAGGCGAATTACTGTACTATGCAACGCATCTCTTCTTGCGGCTGATGGATTTGTAACTGATAAATGACGAGAAACAGCAGCACCTAGTAGCACAGAAGCTACAACTGCATAACTGGTACAATGTCCTATAAACCTGAAACAAAGGAGGTGCAGCTGAAGTCACGAGGCCATGTAGTATCATAGATTTATTTAAAGTATATCTGCTCATGAAGACTGGAACAAACCAGTAATGAACTCCAAAGCATATGAGGAAAACCCGAGATAAGCCGGCAACAAAAAGTGCAGCAACACGATTTCTAAGAAGCTGATACCCATACAAGCATGCCCCCATGTTCCAGTCTAGCAAAAGAAATTAGGATGTGAGGCAGAATATATCATGAAATATATTATTTATCGCAAAAAACAAAAATAAAAAATAAAAAAATAGAACAAAACTGCATGTGCAGATATCATAATAATAGAACTCATATATGTAGTTGGCGTACCAAGAATAATAACAGCAGACGATGTAATAGCTCCAAGCCAATTTGACTCTTTTGCAGTCAGGCCATACAAGATGGAATATACCAGCAGAACAACAATTGAACCAAGATATAGAAGCCCAAGATGTGAAGCCCTACCGACATAAATTTAGTTAATAAAATTATCAAAGTAATAGCAAAGATAGAGTCTGAAAGAAAATACAATATGGAATCATAACTTAGAAAAACTAAAAAACTGGATGGACCTGTAAACTGAAAAACTTTGTTGACCTATATAGGAGCCTATTTTAAACATGAATGTACCATATACGCAACTGCATACAAAATGTTCGGTTCATAAAGGCATAATGTGAAAGAGCATCAATTGTGGTAGCATACTGAAGAAAATCTCCAGAGAAGTCTCATGATCAAAACACGGGAAACATTAACAGAACATCATAACTGGAGAGCAATTAAAATATGATTCACCTTCTAGATTGACGAGGATATAACTCATTGGGGTCTGGTGGTTCTGTTAAGAACGCCACCGGACCCACTTCAATACAATCCGAGTAAGCATATTTATATGCCCTTCGCACATATTCATCCACATCCAAGCCATTGCCTGTTGGAATTCATACGAGGATTACAGATAAATCAATAAACAAAACGGAAATAATACAATGTGAGAAAATCAGATTTGATTGATTTGTATGATTTTGTAAATTCCTAGTTTAAGGCTAGATTAGCTTTTTACAATTTATTTTTATATCTTGTAGATTGTGTAACTAGGTCCTAGAATTGTGAATGAGTATTACTACAATTTGTTCTCTGAATTTCTACATGGTATCCAAGCATGGTTCCTAATGGAATCAGTGCACCTATCTAAATCTATCAATTCCCCACTATAGTTGAAGTAAAAAATAATAATAATAATAATAAATTCCAGCTATTAGAAAATAAAATCAGCAGTCTTTTTTTCCTTCTCTGAGAGGAATTCTTTTGAGAGACGTCCAGTATTATGCAAGTCGAAACCTTCTCCTTTCAACTAGGAACAGTAAGAGTATCTCTACAAGTTATTGGTCCAAACCTATCAAATCTCTTCTCCCTTGTGTTTTTAGCACAAAGCTAATCCCTTAACAACCTTTAAGAACTTCAACCTTGATTTAAGTACTATGGATTATTGACTCTGGTGCACATATGACTTAGTCTATCTACTCTTTTTCCCCTTACAATCCTTGTCCAGGCAATTTGAAAATTAGAGTTGCTAATGTTTCTTTGTCATCCGGTGGTGGCAAAAGTTAAATCAAATCTCACCAAACAATCTGTTCATGTTTCTAATCTTGCTTGTGACCTTTTGTCTTCTAACGAAGTTACTGAAGATAAGATTGTGTCGTTAAAATTTTTTCCATCTCTTGAATTTCAAACAGAACATTTTGATGCCCAAAGAAAAGACTTGTATGGCTTACCATTGAATACCATTCTGCATATAAAAAGCATGTTGATTGCCAGGGCAATTGCTGACACACCAAAGAAAAATCCTGAAGGTGAATATTGCTCTGATGCTTTTACACCAGTTGTAACATACACAGCACAAAGTTCATACGCACAAAGCAATCCAACAGCCAGAAGAAGTAGAACAGCAACAGCCCCTGCACAAGGTAAACATGACGAGAGAATATAAACTTAATAGAAAATGTCCATAAACAGCATAAGAAAAATGATGGACTCTAACTAAATGGTTGAGTAACTTGCAATTCCAACAAATATTTAACAACTCTTCGCTAAGTAAACTTACCATTACGCAACTAAGAGCTCATCCAAATTCAGAACTTCTGTTTACTCTATTTTAAAGTAGCCCATAAATATTTGAGCTATAATCAAATAGTCCAGATATGAAAACACCACTCAGAAGTTAACAAAGAATAATTAGGATGACCTGAAAGTTTTAACTGAATATTAAAGGCCATAAATTACATGTTACACTTATCTCCATTCAAACATCACATCCTTGCCCAATTAAGATATGATATCATATGTATACAGGTTGCAAAAATGCATAATTTTACGAAAGTACTAGAAAAAAATAATTTTTAGAAGAGTTGGGAAACATTCAAGAAATGGAATTTGAAATAGGTTGAGCTTTAGAATAAAAGAATAGAGCATCAGTAATAGTAAGAGGAGAGAATGTACATAAGATAACTTGTCCTGTTAGGCCATTGGAAGCTGGGAAATTAAAAATCTACACTCTTAGCTTCGCAGGAAAGGTCGGTGTTTTTTGCTACCACCACATCAATTAATGTGGGACCAATCATATCCAAATGAGAGATGCTACATGTACCTAAAATTTTACCTAATCTTTTACATAATTGACACATGGCCGCCCCCTATTGGGGGGGGCGCCTAGGAGGCAGCCATGTGTCAATTATGTAAAAGATTAGGTAAAATTTTATGCACAACAAGCTTTTTCCTATTCAAATAGGTTACACATCAATTTTATATAGAAAAACTGGACAAGACTGTGGGCTGAAGGAAATATAGGTAGAGCCGATCCCTCTAACAAAAGCTTGAGGGTAACTAAATAAAAGATGATACATACTTGAACTTTGCCATTGTGTTCTCCACCAAAGCATAATCGAGTAGAATGCCAAAACAAGAGCAACTCCAGCCATTATAACAGCCAGACCAATTATGTCTTGACCTAATATCAAAATCAACCAACTTCCCCATATAATAAGTACCACCACTGGTGAAATTACAACCATCCATGCACAGAGAGAGAGAAAACCACATAATATTCCCAATTGAGGTCCTTGTAAAAATTCTGGCCATTTTCTAGCAAAGATCCAACTGAAAAGGTTAAAAAAAATGTTCAGTTAAAATACAAGATAAAAGTGTTTGATGAATATTCTGTGAAATAAGCAAGCAGGTTATGCGTCTTATTTAAGGATAAAAAGCAAAAGACACGTCAGACTACATTTTTTATTTTATTTTTTGTTAAAATAGATGAGCATTGACACACGTGGTTGGGAAAGGGATCTAGCTGAACTAACAAGGATAGAAAAAGACAGCTTTAAAAGAAGTAGAGAATCCTGACCCTAAAAGAATTCTCCATGATGAAAAAATATAGCCAGCTATGTATGGGTAACCTTAAAACATCAAATTTCATGAAGTAATATTATGGAAAGTTCGAAGTAAAAAAAATTCGGTCTTTTTATGTCAAAAGATCCATGAAGTCAATGCAGAAAACAAAAGAAACAAAATTCAGCGAAGGTAGAGAATATTCTAGCTCTTTCTATTCCTAAGGACTACCAATGTACAAAGGAGATTTCGAATAACCGGAAAACAATCAAATTATTACCATCAACCAGCATTTTTTATTAATCACAAGCCTGCATTGGAATCCGTGATATGCCAAATAAAAAGACAATTATTTTCAAAATGATAATACTAAGTGGAATTTAGCCTCTATTTAGTTCGGATAAAAATTAGATTTTTAGTAGATTTAAGTAGCAGAAGTATTTCTCCAGTGCAACGTCAGTGTGAAAAATTGGAAGAATATTTGGCAGATTTTCAGGTTACGCAGCTATCTCTCAAGGTGCCGAGTATGGTAAGTGCTAACCAGTCAGGAGCATC
>CAIGRR010057332.1:0-11841 GCA_903798365.1 Fraxinus sp. 1973-6204
TTTTGCTCGGCCAAAAAAATGAGGCTCGGCCCAAGCCTTAGCAGGCCGAGCCGAGCCGAGCCGTCACGTGTTTTTTTTTAAATCGTTATAAATCTATAATTTTTTATATTGTATTTAAAATTCGTACAATTTATATGTATTATAAATAATAAATAAATATTAATATATATAAAAAATACATCTAAAGACTAAACTTAAAAAGTTCAAAGAAATTAAAAAAATTTAAAAAACTGACAGCTGCCCAACGCACTGCGTTGCCGGCAACGTCAGCTCACGTACTTTTGTTTTAAATTTTTTTAAATGCTTGGTTCGGCCTGTGACATGGGCCAGTGACGATACCGGGCTAGCTTGGACTCGAGCCGACCTTCCCAGAATGGGGCGGCTCGACTCTACCGAGACACAAGACGGTTCGACTCGGGCTTTTTACGGGTCGAGCCCAGGCGACCCGAGCCGTCGAGCCTTTTTGACATGGCTAGGTCTGACTTGACTTGATTTGACTTGACAAGGCCCGAGCCAAAAGCTCAGGTCAAGTCTAAATTTTTTAGTCAAGCAAAAGTTTGGCTCGGCTCGGACAAAAAAAAAAGGCTTCGGCTCTCGAGCCGACTCAACTCGACTCGACTCGTTGACATCCCTAATAAAAAAATTTGTACATGTACTCAAAACCTTTTTTATCACTATTCAAAACTCCATTTTCACAAAATAATGACCGTCAAACTTAGGCTTAAATTTGTGAAGAGATTTAATTTGGCAAATGGTATGCATACCACCATAACTCGACGTATCTATCAATTGTATAAATAAAGTTAGAAATACATGTCCGCCAAAGAATTTTTTTTTTTTTTAATTTAGAATATAATTATTAGTAACGTGATTTTTAGATAAATATGTATTAAAGATTAAAGCATAACTCAAATGATAAGATTGAAGTCCTAGTTTTCGAATAAATGTTCAAGTCCACGTTGAAGCATTTGCTTAATGTTGGCTTCTTAAAATTTTAGTTACATAAAATATAATTAAATCTCAAATTACAATTACTAATCATCATCTTGATAGTCCAAGAATAACTAAATAAGAGGGGGTGAATTGATTATCAAACTTTTTTGAAAAATTAATTCAAGTTTGAGCAAATTAGAAATGAATAAGTCAATCAAACAAAAAATGCACAAATGTGAAAGCAATAAGTAAAAGGGAAGAGAGAGTGTGCAAACGATATAATTGTGGACATTCGATTCAAGACAACGATTTATGTCATCCGTTACCAATATCTCTTTCACGAGTAAGTTTTTTTGTTATATTTGATTGACTTATAGTCCAACCCAAATCCTTACAAAGCTTCTGATAATTTACAAACAATGAGCACCGATCCTTATACAGTATTGAACTTTACAAGACCTCAACACATATTTAAAGAATGTTGATTTTACAATTTGAAACATCTCTCTTAATAAATGATATGATCAAATTAAGTACAAATAAAGAAATAGGCTAACACTTTAATAAATAAATGAATGAAGTTTAAGTGGTAGGTGAGAAAAAACTTTGATAAGAAGAATGATTTTTAAAAGTTGATTCAATCAAAAGTTTTTCAAAGTAAATAATTTGATAAAGATAAATAAGATGTGTGGTCGATATAGTTTAGCTCAAGAATGTCTCATATTAATGCTTTAAAAAATGTTCAATTGAATGCAAAGTAAACCGGTGTTTATAGCAATCAATACGTCGAAAATTTCGACTAATCGGACGTCCACATACTGAACCGGACAATCAAACTAGTCGCTATATGTTAGAATTCAAAACGGGTAAAATATCGATCGTTGGACGAACTGGATGTCCGCTTAGGCGAAAATTTCTTGGATTCTTCGTTCTTTATTTATTTTTTATTTTTTGGAAAAATGTTAGTTTTTGAACGATATTTTCACTTAATTTTTCAAGATAAGTGACATTGTAAAAAGTTTGAATATCCAGTTGAAATTCTTACATTTTGAAAAATAATTTTTGTGCAGGCATTTTTATAAAATAATTTTTTCGTACATAAAAATTCATTATTTGAGGTTTGACGATTCATTGCTTAGGATTAAAGCATTTTACTTTTACATATGAATCCAAAACATCTAAGTCTAATATCTTCGATGTTTGATTGTTGAAATTCTTGTCTTGACGTGAATGCTCGACTTCTATCTTGATTTTCATTGATCATCAATTGCGAGTCTTTTGGTAGCAATCTTTTTGTCTTAAATTGATCAATTTTTCAAAAATAACTATGAAGTCTCGAATTCAATTGCTAGAGATAAAAATAATTTTTTATTATTATCATCAAAACATGAAGTCAACCATATGTCAACACATTTATCGTCTGAAAGACTTTTCATGATTTTAGAATATAAAGTCCATTTTGCTAAAAATTATATTATAATGAATTTTGATAAAAGTTAATGAAATATGTAATTGAATTGAAATCATTAGGAAACTTAATTGCTGATATGGAAAAAATAAATTTGAAGTATCAACTAGAGTTTTTAGCCCATGGCACTTGGGGGAGATCGTAAATCCATTTTCCTTTTGAGACATCAAGTTTTCTTTTCAGGGTATACCTAATGTATTGGCTGACGGCTTTTACCTGGCCATTTGCTTGGGTAATGATGCGTCGAAAAGTGCTTCTTCAATCTTACCTCCTCAAATAAGTCCCGAACCTTTTTGTTTCAAACCATCTTCCATTGTCTGAAAGTGTTGGCTTCAGTAATTTGAGCTAGAAGTTCGGGCTTTACCCACTCGGTGAAATAATCAACTACGACAATTAGATAGCTAGCACTGTCCCTTTCCTTTTGGTAGTGGACCTATGGGGTTAATCCTCCACTTGGCGAACGACCAAGGACTTGAAACTAATGCAAGCTCTTAGGATGACTGTCTCTGAATGGTAGAAAAGCACTAGCACTTATCGTACTTTCACACAAATTGAAATGTATTATTTTTCAAGGTAGGTCAATAGTATCCTTACATAAGCACCTTTTTTTTATAAGTTTGGGTCCTTAGGTATGATTTTCCCCATACACCTTCATGAATCTCTCGGAGGACATAAGTCACATTTTCTCCTTATATGCATCAAAGGAGAGGTGAGAGAAGCCTATCTTGTATAGAAAATTGTCTTGGGAAATGAAGTGTCTGGTTCTTCTTCTAAGTTTGTGAGCTCCATCCTTACATTTAGTTAAGACACGATCTTTCAGGAAGACAATAATTGGTTGCATCTATGATGATGTGCTTTCAATCAACATCACTTCTTCGCCTTTTGAGATAAAGGGTTTGGCCAGATGTTCAGTGGGTACTATTTTGAGTATCTTAAGAGTCCTTGTTGCTTGCCAAATTCGAAAAGGCATAGGCAAATCAACATCACTTCTTCGCCTTTTGAGATAAAGGGTTTGGCCAGATGTTCAGTGGGTACTATTTTGAGTATCTTAAGAGTCCTTGTTGCTTGCCAAATTCGAAAAAGGCATAGACATGGGAGTTCTTAAGACGCGAAATTTGAGCCTACTTAAACTTCTCGAAAGATAGGAGAAGGTCCTCAACCATTTTTAGGTACACCGCCATACCCTTATCTCTTGTGGTGAAGCTTCCATTGACTTGGCTTACTACAAGGTGAGAATTGTTACCGATGAGTAACCTTTTTACTTGCATCTCCTTTGCCAATCTAAGGCCAGCTAGAAGTGCTTCATACTTAACAATGCTGTTGGAGGCTTTGAATTTGAACCTTATCATATAGTTAAGCTTGTAGCCTTCCAGACTAACCAATACTACTTTGGCCCCAAAGCCTGCTTTTCCAGAGGAGCTATCAACAAAAAAGCTCGAGAGGCTCAATAAGTTCCATAGCCACCTCTATTTCAAAGGCATTGGTGAATGTCGTTACAAAGTCTGCAAGAGCTTGACCCTTAATGGACGTTCTCAATTTGTAAATAATATCGAATTAACTTAGTTCCATAGCCTATTTCATTAACCTCCATGAAGTATCAAGCATTTGAAGTACTTGCTTGAATGGAAAGTTTGTTAGCACATGTATGCTATGGCTCTAGAGGTAATACCTCACTTTCTTGACACAGTGACGAGGGAAAGCTTTTTCATGTCTAGGAAGCGAACCTCCATTGGTAGGAGGACTTTGCTTACATAATAACTTGACAGTTGGTTGTTGCCTTCTTCTCTTATAGAGATCAAGTTGATAGCCTCCTCAGATATGCCAAATAAAGTAGCAATGGCTCATCAGCCTTTGGTTTTAAGAGGAGTTAGGCATGTCTTAGGTATTTCTTCAACCCTTGAAAAGCCTCTTCACACTTCTTACTTTTTGGAATTCTTCCCCTTTACGGACTTTGAAGAAGGGAAGACATTTGTCGATGACTTTTAAGACACAATGCATAGTGAGGCTCTATACATCTTTTAGTGTTTTAGGGAACCTCATCTCTATCAAGGGAGTTTGACACCTTTTAAGACACAATGCCATGTAGCTTAGGACTTTTCAGATGCAACACTAAATGCGCATTTAAGGGGGTTTGACCTCATCCTTTACTTCCTTAGAATTTGAAAAGTTGCCTCTAGGTGCTTTATACAGTCCTTTGTCTTGAGGCTCTTTACAAGTATATTATCCACATAGACTTCCATAGTTTTTCCAATTAGGTCGACAAACATTGTATTGACAAGCCTCTAGTAGATGGCTTCAACATTTTTCAACCCGAAGAGCATTACCTTGTAGAAGTAAAGGCCTCTATTAATGATGAAAGATGTGCTCTTCATCCGTGGGATACATGAGAATTTGATTGTAGTTCGAATAGGTGTCTTTGAAAATTAACAACTCATGTCTCATAGTGGAGTACATGAGCCGGTCAAGTCTTGGAAGGGAAAACTGTCATTAGCGCAAGCTTGGTTGAGATTGAGAAAATCTATGTAGACCTTCAATTTGCCATTGTACTTCTTTACCAAGATTGGATTGGATTGGATATCCACTTTAGGCATGTGGCCTCTCTAATAAAACCGTTGGTTATCAGTTTCTCCACTTCTTCTTTCAGGGCCTTATATCTCTCAGGGTTAAGGGCCCTTTTTTGCTTATGCGGGGCAACTTTAGGATCAATTTTGAGATGGTGACAACTAACCTTGGAGTCAATGACTATCATGTCCTCATACCTCCAGGTAAAGGCATCCAAATTCTTACATATGAATGTTTTTAAACTTCTCCTTGTGTATTTCAAAACTGGGGAATTACCGACTAAAAGCTCACTACAAGGGTCAAGAAGAGAAAGAAAGGGTGAGGTTAATCTTGAGTTGAAAAAAAAAAAATATCAAAATAAGCGAAATAAAATTGTGCAATTGTGAAAAAAAAAATATTATGGGCTTAGATATCTAGTGGGTTTGAATTACTTAACATAAACTTGATTATCGAAGCACTCCTAAATTGGGAGAATTATCACATGGTTTGAATTGTTGACATTGCCGGCTAAAATGAACCAAATTTGAGAGGTGTAAGAATTTAGTATTTAAAATTAACTTTATAATACACCTTGGGAAGTGAAAAGAAAACAAGTTTGGGGTGTATGAATCTCACGAGTGAAGTAAGAAAATATTTGACTTTTAAGGTCGAGAACGCATCAACTTATTATTGTACAGCATTGCACATAACTCTCTCCACACACACACACATACCCGTTTTGCATTGAATAGGTGAAAATTTAGCTTGGGCATTATAACTTTAAAATGATTCATGAAATTAATGTCATATTTTCAATCCTGAGCTATGAATGCGAGATATCTAGCGGAATTTGTTTTAAGTGATTCTGTTTGATTTAGTTGTATTTGTAGATTTGTAAGTTATTTTCTAGAGTTTTGTGCTTGCTCGAGGACTTGCAAAGTATTAAGTTTATGGGTATTTAATGAGTGTATTTCACTCATACTTTAGATATCATCTAAACTTGATATTTAACTTATTTCTACGAGTTTTAGAATGTTTTAATATGTGTTTTGATGTTGTGATATATATTTATGAAATTGAAGGAAATAAGCAAAAGTTAGCAAATTGGAGAAAATGATTAACTTGTAAGAGATCTAAAGTTCGAGGACTAAAGTGTAAATAATCATAAGTTGTGTCAGACCTCAAAACGAAGATTCAAGAGTGCTTGGAGTTAATTGGATGAAGAAAGAAGTTAAAGCGATCAAATATAGTCAAAGTACGATCACACATTATTTTCCAACCGAAAAAGTTAAGCTCCAACTTTGTAGTCTCATATTGAGACTCAATTTTGACATACAAACATTGAATTGGGAAACAATATTTGAAGGAAAGTTGTAGTCCTGTGAATTATCTTCAAAAATCATCTTGAATCACCTCAATCAGGCATCGGGGGGAAAACGTTACGATAAAAATACTAAAAGACACGTAGTGTAGTTTTTCCACCCGAAGTGGGCACTACAACACCGGGTCGTGGCACCGCAGTTCAGACTTTGCTGAAATTCAACTTATGCAACACCTACTTTGCTGAAATTCAACAGAATCATGGGCGCCGAGATGTCGCCTGTGGGAGAAATAAGTTTTTGAATTTTTTGGACTCTTTTCTTGGCCCAGTACAACTCCAACCCTTCCAAGATTTCATGATGACATAAATACAACCCTAAAGACCACTTTTGAGGAAAAAAAAGGTTTAAGAGGCAAAGGGGAATTCAACACAATTCTTCAAGAAGGCAAGAGGAAAAACATGAAGAGATTCAAGAACAAGACAAAGAAGAACAAGAGAAGAAATTGAATATCTACATCCTAATTTTTCTATTATTTTCCCTATGTCTTTTTATATGAATTTTAGTATTTTCATAGATTACATCATGAGCTAAATTCATTATTTAGGTTTGATTGTAGCCAAAAACTTGAGAATATGGATTGAATAATTTTAGTTATTTATACAAAATTTTCCATTCCCTTTTTTGTGTTATGATTTTAAATCTTTCAATNCTCTGTCTTTTTATATGAATTTTAGTATTTTCAGAGATTACATCATGAGCTAAATTCATTATTTAGGTTTGATTGTAGCCAAAAACTTGAGAATATGGATTGAATAATTTTAGTTATTTATACAAAATTTTCCATTCCCTTTTTTGTGTTATGATTTTAAATCTTTCAATTAATTGACCACTAATTGAATGAGTAGATGCTAATCAATTCCGACACTCGAGAGTGAGGAATTTAGGCGTCATCATATGATTAACACAACACAGATTTTAAAGGTTTCTAGAAAAAAAGTATAGGATCTATGAAGTTTATTCCGTAAAGAATCATGAACTTGATAATTTCTAGTTTTTAATTCGAAATAGAGATATTTGAATTAATTTCTTGGATTAATTTTTATTCGGCACTCGAGAGAGGTGATAGAATTACATTAGGGTTCTTACTTATAAACATGGAAAATTGATTAAAAATAACTAAGTTTTTTAGAATCATATTTGATAGTTAGGTGAAATAATAACCCTAGGCTTCCTCACTTGATTATTCTTCTAGCTTGCATTTATTTGTTGAATTCGTCACCATATTAGTTTAAAAAAACATTGATTATAAAATTTATTCATCTAGATAAAATAGAGGCTATATAATTATAGTACTTAGTAGAAATTTGAATTACAATCCCTGTGGGTTCGACACTCTAACTCCATTACTATATTACAAAACTTGACAATATACACTTACAGTANTCACCATATTAGTTTAAAAAAACATTGATTATAAAATTTATTCATCTAGATAAAATAGAGGCTATATAATTATAGTACTTAGTAGAAATTTGAATTACAATCCCTGTGGGTTCGACACTCTAACTCCATTACTATATTACAAAACTTGACAATATACACTTACAGTATAAATCATGTTATAGAAAACGAGTGACATCTACCATCTCGAAGTTTCTCCTTATTTAGAAATCTGCCTTTCTCCATGTGTATTTAGCATTTTGCTGTCCAGTAACACCACGTTTATATTACGAGGCTCGACTTTCATTAGAAAATTCAAATGAAGTTTCCTAGCTTCAATCTGATCACCTCTAACTGTAGCAATGCTATGTTTGATGGAAAACTTCATACATAGGTAATGGATGGAGGTGATAGTCTATAGCTCTCTTAGGGATAGACTTCCTAATACTCCATGGTAGGCGGACTTCCATAAAATGGCGAGCTACTTGAAGGGGTGAGCCCATTTCCACTGCAATGGTAATCTTGTCCATTAGGACAATGTTGCTGTCGATGAATCCATATAATGAAGATGTCATGGGGTGAGTTCTTGATCTACCAGCATCGTGTCATACATGGCTCTAAATAGAATGTTAATGGAGCGCCTATAGTGCAGTCCCATCGTATCTTTTTGGATAAAGGTGATAGGTTGCACATTTCTAGCCTCTTGGAGGTTGTTATTAACTATGTAGCTAGCCACTTGGAGGGTCTTTTTCCATTTTTGCATAGTTCATTTGGACGTTTCTAGTTTCGCCTCCAATATATGGACCTCCGAATATTGTGTCTATTTTTAGAATTGGTGCATTATCTACTTCCACTCGGGGTCTCTTCTTTGTTTTTGCCCATTTTTGGGCCTCTATATGTCTTCATCCCTCATAGGTTGAGGGTTGTGTCTAGACAGAGACGGGTTCCTTTGCTTGGAACGATCACTTCTTCTAGCCACAAGAGGATCAATTCGCTCCATATATTGTGGTAAGGACATGTACTAACTTGTATCATGTCTATAGGCTCAATTATAGGTGCAATACGACCTATTTATAGGTTTATTCTCCCGTCGTTTACCTCTTTTCTTTTAGTAAGTAGGTTACCTTAGGGTGTTAGGCCCAACCTCTTCATAAGCCAATAAAGGCACATCGTTCAAAGTGGTTATAGCAAGGGCTTAGCCCAAAGTGGGGATAATTGTATGCCTAACTTGGGTCCATTGTTAGTTCACCAAGTGGGAGGCATGTCCTGTTCTTCGCCTTTGGGGAAGTAAGAGCCCCATAGTGGTTCTATTGCAGTGATCAATCAATTCTTCATTAACGATTTTGCTTCTCATCATTTTTATCAATACATTATAGGTGGTGGGGTTCTTGTTGAGGCCTTCCCTCAAAGCTGAGAGTATCTCTCTATCAGTGACCTGCTCGCAGTAGGTCATCTTATTAATGAAACGGGCTTAGTTGATTTTTAGCATTTCATTGACTTGCCGCCTCATATCTTGGAGGCATTGAATATGGACTTTTCCATCCTTGTTGGATATGTATTGGTTAAAGAAGGCCTTTATGAGTTCAAACCAACTCTCGATACTCCATACTAGTATTCTACTATACCATATTTTGACCACTTCACTAAGAGTAAGGTGGAATGTTCTACATTTTAGTGATGGTCTGGCACTCCTCATGCTCATGTGAGTTACGTAGTTGCTAAGGTGCTTTTTTTGGCCATCTTTTCCCTCATACTTGGGAATCCTTGGGAAAACGAATGACTTGTGACGTAGCCACTCCTCAACTCTTGTAAGAATGAAAGGTCGCCATCGTTGTCATCCAATTCTTAGGACCCGTATAGCCCATATAAATCTCTCTCATCATCTTGATACCGAGGTGGTTGTGAGGGTCTTACTTGATTCCTCATGGCCTCCATTGCCTTTTTCTCCTGCCTATTTCTAGGTGGTGGGACATCTTGGAACGTATAATTCTGCATGTACTCATGCGACCTTGTTACTAGAGGCGGTTGAAAGGACCTATTTCTAGGTATATTAGGGCCAGTCATGTCAAAGGCGCTAGTGGCCCTCTAGGGACTTCGCTCTCACTTATATTCAGGAGGAAAGTTATCCATTCTATGGAATGGATGGTTCGCATGTCAGTTGGATGTGTAGTTTGTGGACACATCCATTTCTGCTTCCTTTTTACCATGGCTAACATGCTTATATGTCTATGAGAAAGAGCGATTTGGCTTCTTCCTCAGTCTGTTGTTGGAAGATGTCTGGTATAGGCGCATTTTGGAGCATTTGATAGCTTTTTTGTTCTTGTATTTGCATGAGGAGCTGCTACATAGTAGCATTTTGTTGCATTATGCTCCTCATGTTGGCACCATTTTTTCCACCTCTCTGCTAAGCGATTCGTTATCCTGTCACATCGACGATGCTGGTGGTGGGGTCGACGGTGATTGATATTAGTCCGCATGATCTTTTCTTCAGAGACCTCCCTTTTTCTTCTTGAATGAGAATCATCATTGTTGGAATTCATAGATGGTGGATACCTCTTTTCTTCAAAGATGAGTCTTTCGAGTGAATCTTTTCACTACAAATACTCATTTTTCAAGTAACATAAAACTAATAGCAAAGAATACTTAGGATCTTCTTTCTTTTCGGGAACTTCAACTCGTTCTTTATTCAAGAACAAAATCTTTCTTCAAGAGAGAAGTTGAAACACTTTTCTGGTAGGATTTTCCCATGGGGAATGCTCTTGGTTATAGTGTAGGTTTTCACAGACGGTATCAATTTGTTGACCTCATTTTTTGTAAGGGTGACATGGCCAACAAATTTCGAGTCATTTCTCGTCCACGTAAGCATTTGTTTTGCACACTTGGACGAATCGTAAGTTTTACGTGGCCTTTTTTCGGAGTGGATGAAGGAAGTCATGTACACTCCAATGGTCAAGTCAATTTTTTCATGAGTAAATATTTGAGTATGCAACGTGCTTAGAACGTGAGCCATTTAAATAAAAAGGGTTTGGATCTAGGGGCTATAGAGATTGTAAAAGTTATATGATAAGAGCATAAACTTGCATTACCTTTAGATGATACTAAGTGTGAGTTTTTATATTAGAAGGTGAAAAATCATAGATGTTGGATGAAGAGATATGCGGCATCATCTTGTATGGAAGATCCTTTGCAAAGGCTTTACGTACCTCGTCTCATCCATGAGGGCTCGGGCCGTCATATGGGTTTGGCCTTTCCATAGGGGTTCAACCTCTTCATGGACGTTCGGCCAAATTACCATATGGGTATAATGATGTGAAGTGTGGGCTCAATTTCTTTCACTGAGTGGATGCCACGTCGCCATGCATAGAGCCTTGCTGGAGAAGGCGGCCTTTTAACGACACTTTTTGTATAGATAATTTCATACAAACACCATGTCAACGAATCCTTCTTTTACTTTTAGTCCCTTTTTATTTTAATTTTTTCAAATTCACTTTTTTATAAGCTCATTTTCAATCAAAAATTCTTTCAATAAAATAATTTTGCATGTGAATCAATAAAAGTCTCCCTATTTTTTAACTACCATTCTAAAAAAAACATTTTAACAAAGTCACTCCTCAAGGCTTTAATCAATTGAGGTCTATGATGAAAAATAATAATGTTATATTCAGGGACGTAGCCAGGATTTTCATTTTTTGGGGGGTGCCCGAAATTTTTTTTTAACTATGAGGATTGAAAACGACAATTTTGAGTACCAAAATAGGCATGTTAGATTAATTGACCAAAAAGACAATCCATTTGTCGATAAAAAGTAAATTGCCTATATATATAACAGATGATAGAGATGGCTTGGACAAAAATGAACTCAGTTACTCAAATAAAAGCAAATTAACTAAAACAAAGAAAACTAACTTGTTGGACTTCTGGTACTGGAGTCTAGACGAATTGCCGGAGCCTGACTAGTCGACACGCAGAAAAGTGGACAATGGTGGTGTGCGGTGGGCGTTGACGGAGCCTTGGAGATGGAGTCGCAGCGCAGTCATCTGTCGCGCAAAGAAGATATTTGAGGAATAATAAGGGGAGTCTGTAGTCGGAATTACATTTTGTGGGTTGTGGCATGTGGGTATGCTTTTGGGCAATTGA
>CAIGRR010057337.1:0-19342 GCA_903798365.1 Fraxinus sp. 1973-6204
AAATCCCGCATATTTTGCCGTCCAGACTAATTTAGCCTATGTTTGACACCCATTTTGGGAGAAAAATTGATTTTTGAATAGTGATTGATGGAAGAACGTGTGGTTAAAAAGTAAATATAATTTTTGGGTTTATGTGTAATATTATTTTATTGATAAAATGTGTGGTTGAAATGAAGAAAGAAAAAATGAGAATGAGAATGAGAATATAATGGATGTCAAACAGAGGCTAAGTCATTTTTAACATTTTTTTCATAGTACTCTTACCTATGTGACATAATCTAGCATGTCATAAAGTAAATGAATCAACAATATAAACAAAATCAACTTTATTAATAATTTTGTCAATAGTACAATGTTTGATCATTTCTTCACTAGAATATCATTTTCCAACGAATTTCTCATTTATAGATAATACAAGTTTACTAGACTCATAATCACTTTTTATGTTCGATTTTTCTAAGAGATAACCACTAAGTTACTATTCATTTCAGGAATATGAAATAGTTTGTTAAAGTAACGATTTTTCTGGAAGTGAAGATAATCTCTACATTTTCTTTCCCAACCACTTTGGAGCGACCTTCGTTACCTATTTGAATCTCTTGATCTCTATCAACTTCAAAATAGGTCTTGAATAAAGATTTATCATACATGTACAATTGCACATGTATCATACCACAACCAAGAATTTTTCCCTTGATTGCATTAATCTCGCTTACAGTGGCCATAATATTGTCTTCTTTGATGGGGTTCATTTTTCATTCGGAATTGTTTTGCTATCAGTGTCGACGTTCCTTTGCATAATATTAGGGGTTTCCACATACAAAGCAACCTCCATTGAGCTTCTTTTTGAACTTGTTAAAGTTTTCAGAAGGTTTTCTTTTGTTGGATTTATTTGAAGATTTGATCTTCTCCACGATATTGGCATTTTGAAGTGCCTTCATAAGAATTGTTATTATTATCTCTTGCCATCAATTTTTCTTCAATTCGAAGATACTTTTGCACTTGTTCTAAAGAATAATCTTTAGAATTATGCATTATTCTCTTCAGATATCATTTCCAAGTCCTCGGGAGTTTCGCAATGACTGCTCCTACTTGAAAAGATTTTGGGATTTCAATTTTGACCGCCTAACTCATGTACTTGGTGAAGAAGTGGAATGTTATCAAAGAATTTAAAGTTGAAATACTTTGGTATTAGAAATTTCTTAATACCTTCTTCTTGGGTTGTGTACTTGTTTTTCAAAACATCCCATATTTCTTTTGCCGATGATGTATTTGTGTAGAGATCGTACAATTGGTCAGATAGAGCGCTAAGAATAAGACCGTGACATATGAGTTCATCCCTTTGACGCTTTTGTCTCTCCATTTTTACGATTTCGATATCTTCATCCGTTGTGTCCGCGCAAGTGGTGCCAATTATTGATCAAGAATATAGAAGATCTTCAGCGCCGTGAGAAGGAACTTCAATTTGTCTTACCATCCTGTGAAATTTATCCCATCAAGTCGATCTGGACGGACAAAATCTTGATTCATCAATTTGTTTTCGCCATCGCAATTTCGTTCTCCATTGCAAAATATTGTTTGAGATTGTTGAAAAAATGTTTTAATACAAAAGGGATGAAGAAAAAACAAAGAATAAAAAACAAAAACATCGGAATAAAGAACGCTTAAATATGATTATCATTGTCCTCAAACAATATTTGCTTCCTCTTAGATTAAATTTTGATGCTTGAAGAGATATTGACAAATGGTTTGAAAGACTAATCAAGTCTTGCAATAGAATAACAGTGTTTTATACCAAAACTTCAAGAACAATTTGAAAGATATTTGAATATGCAGGGAAAATGTAAATTCTATATTTTAAAATTAAGATTTGATCCCCAAGTTGTTGAATTATGTTTTGATGTGATTCTCTATCATGTATTATAGATTCCAATCAACACCCACGAAATAGTGTCAAAAAACCATGAAAAGTTGCAAACATGTACATGGATGTTGTGGGGCCATCAAGAATTCAAACAAAAACCAGCCTCAACGACTATTTTTTAATTCTATGCGACTGCATATAATTATGAGGTCGCATAGATAAATCACAAGAAACATGTACACGGATGTTGTGGGGGCGGGGATGGGGCTACGACAGGTATGCATAAAAATACACACGGACAGATTAAATCCAAAATGCTGATCATTCGACAGATTAAATTTGTATTCCTGATCATTCAAAATTACACTATTGTTCAAACTGAAAACAAAGCCTCCGAAAAAAAAAAAGGCACGGCACTGAAGCAAGTACAAATATTCTTTAAAAGCAAACTTTTACTAATTCTAACTAATAAATTAGACTTTCCTAACGAAACAGGCAATCACGAGATGAAGACCCGTTGAAAGAAACATATCCATGATTAGGTGCCTGAAATTCATTAGGGGGCACGACCTGTCACGTGCTAAAGTGTACTGTGTACATAATTCGACCTAATCCTTCTTTTTTACTGTGCCCCAAACACAATCATAAGCACATGTTAAGTATTGAAGACATCAGAATAATGTAATCTCTCATTTCACTTATTGTCCAACAAATTTTACAACGATATATAATTCTACCTTCAAAACCTTCGTTGGAGATACAATGGGAAGGCGTATGAATTCCCGGGCAACTCTTCCAGATGAATAATAATTGAGCTCCACTTTTAAGCACGATCATCGCTAACATGATTAGGAACTTCATTTTGACTGTCTAGAGGCATGTATTGTGCCATTATAGCCCTGATTTCTGAGTCCATGTATGACTGAAAATACAACCCAAGAGATGAGTATAATAAGAAATACATATTTTCTGGTTAAGATTAAGCAAACAGAAATCCTTCAATTATGTAATAATAGACTAAGAAAAACACTTTAATGTACTTCCCATAGATGAACATAAAAGAAGAAATGAAACAGCCTTCTTACATTTATTGAAGGTCCCAAATTTATGTATTCTTAAAAAGCCTCGAGATGACTTGCAGAAAAAAGTGGGGTACATAAAAAATGTATTAACATCGATATATTTGTAACAAATATATCCAATAGCAACTTCGTGTTAGCTGTGTCTTTGCACAACATTTATGAAAGGAGAAATGGGTGAACTGGCCAAAGTTGCAAGAGAAGAGCTTGAATACCAATTTTACAGGCATTATTTGAAAACGAGGGTATCTTCAAAACTTGTCCTTTTAGCCTCCCAACTTCTCTCTTCCCACAGAAAAGAAATAGAAAACGAAAAATCTCATGATCCTTCCATCTCATAAATTGGTAAAGCAGAGTCTAGAAATTTATAATCAGAAGTTGTGGAAATGATGATAATTTTGAAACCATAAAATTTCCAATTGAACTTGAACCCTAATATTGCTGAACATTGTTAATTGTTTCTATAGAACTATGATATGAACTTGTTTTTTTCTAATTATGTTTAAGAATAAATTATTTTTAGACAAAGTAATAGAGGCTAAACAGCCCGAATGGAGAAAGTGACAATTGAGATTCTTGCAGTAACATCAAACTTTGATGGTCAAAGTTAAAAGAAGCCATGATGAATACACAAAAAGTTGTGAATAGAAAACTTGCCCTCAATCTATATTTGTACACGAGATACCCCCCGCCAGCAGCCATTGCCAATCCAATCAAAATAACCCAAACAGCAGCCCACGCAGATTTTACTTCAGTAGCTCTCTTACCTGCACATGCAAACATGAATTGGATATGCACTGTTTAAGCATAAGCAAAGCAACAACAATTTGCAAGTGATCTCACTTATGCAGGTATCATGGTCCCGGATGTACAACAGGTCCCCGCTACAAGTGCAATCATAACTGCCCCATGTATCCTTGCAGCTGCATTCAGGGCATTGGCAGGCTTTCTTTTCTTTACATTCATCAATATCTGTATGGTTAGAAGAAATTATACAAAAATACAAGTTAATAGGAAAGCAATTTACAGAGTTGAACAAGAACTGCTTGAACTGTTAGCTCCAGTATTATACTGATAGGAACCTAATCTATATTGCACTTTTGTGTATATATTGAATGGAAAACTGAAAGGAGTTACAATAAACTGGGAACCCACCCCTATTTTGGCCCAGCACTTATTTCTGAAATTTCCCAAGTACCGCCAACACACTAACCAACCAATGAGGATCAATGGAGGTCTATCATATATCCTTTTGGCTTGTTTGTTAGAGAGGATGAGATAGTATTGGACAGTATCAGGGACGTGAATGAAGTTGAATCTTGTTTAGTATACTGTACAGTCCTCGAGTAATGTGTACCAAACATGCACTATATCTAACCATCCATTCATCATCTTATTCTCAATATACAGTTTTATAACCTTTATCTCGCCACCCTTTCATTGTCTTATCAAGCAAAGTTGCCATTTGAAGAAGCTTAATACGTCCTCCAAAATTAGCATGTCAAGTTATTATATCAGAACAATGAAAGCATTTGGCCACAACTTGCTAGTCGATATGCATAAGAAATAAGAACTAATCCTTGATCTAATAAACTGGGAGTCAGCTACAAGAATCAGTTTCACAATTCAGTTCAAACTTAAACTCTTACCTTCACAACTGTTAACACCGTCACCTTTAAATCCAGGAGGACATGTGCATTTTCCTTCCTCGTTATCCTGTTGAAATATTTTTGTAGATTTCTGTCAAGAGCTAAATTTAACAAGGGAGAATTTAAGCAAAATGAATGAATAAACTACTGACCATGCAAGCAGAGAAAGTAATTCCATTTCGAGTTTCATGCCAACACCCTCCATTATTGATTTTGCACCGACCGGGCCCACTTGCTGCAAATGGAAAACTTAATTAAGATACAGTCTAATCACAGTAACTTGAGATGCTCGAAGAAGGATTATTTAATGCTAAGATAAATACGAGGCATGATACATCGCAAGATATTCAGAGCAAGAATCTATTATCCCATCCATGTGCAACTGAATTTTGATCTGGTACCGAGTTTAGGTGAATTGACAATGTAGGAATCGATGTAAAATAATTTATTTTACCTGAGCTGAGAATACTCGTCAATAAGATGCAATAATAANTGTAGGAATCGATGTAAAATAATTTATTTTACCTGAGCTGAGAATACTCGTCAATAAGATGCAATAATAACAATCGATTTACATACGAAACATGTGCTCTAGGGAAGGCTAATTAAATGTCTATTGTAAAGAGTCCATTATTGTGGATGACGAAACAAGAACTTGAGTCATTCAATTGTGGATTGATGAAGCACAACGGGAAAATCTTTCCTGGAAGCGTAAGAACTGCTCTGAAACTGCGTGAAATCTCCACAACGATACGTACACCTTCTCAGATCATTATAAATAAGAGGAAAGTATTCTTAGGCATTTAGACGATAAAATAGAAGATTGCAAGATTCTGAATGCTCAATGTCGAATCTGTAGAATCATCCAAAAGAATTTCACTATCTGATTAGCAAGGCTATTCTGATCATCAGAATCTTCAACAATACTACTTTGCAGTCTCCAAATCTGTATTTAGATTTCAGAATGATGTGTACAAGATAAAATTTGATGTGATTCTTGGAGACAAATACAATTTTTTTTGTACTAGTGATAAATGTTAATCGTGTAAAGTAAGTGCAAAATATACTGAGAAACATAAGAAAAGATCAAATTATAGCTACTCTTATATAAGAGATGAGAATGCCGAGTTAAGATATACTGGAAGGATTGAGTTCATGAGCAGTGGCTTATATAAAGTTTTTTCTTTCCTTTCAGTTTTCAGTTGATCTTCATTTATAAATTACTTGCTTTTTGGGAAAGTACAAGATTTAAGGCTAAAATAACACTATTGATTAACCACTGATATTTAATATGATCAGAAAATGAAAATTTAAGAACTTCGGAGAAGTAAGTACATACTTCATCCTCCTCTTCAAGGAAGCTAGAAAGTCAGCAGAAGAGGGGTAGAATTAATCTAAAACAAGGAAAAAGGGGGACATATAATTTACTGCATGCGACGGATGACGTAACCAAATAACTATAGTAAAACGAGCAAATGGGTCCCAAAGCTTAATTTCTTGGCACTGCCATCCCAAACCTCTTAGAAAAAATATGCAGCGAAAGGACATTTATATGGATTCCCTCCAAATGACTGTTAATAGACATGTAAAAGCACATGTCTATTTTTTTAAGGGAAAATTAGTAAATACATTATATTATACTAAAATACAAAAAAGAAAAGATTAAAAGAGAGAATTATTTTTGAAAAAAAAAAAAAAACCTTCATCTTCATCTTCCTCAACCCCAAATATCTTTCAAGAAATACCAACGGAATTACTTGGATACGCTAACACGAATAAGCAAATTATGTTGCAGGTGGTGGCTGCATGGTTTAAAAACTTAAAATCCATGCACAATTTAATCTGACATGTTTCTCACCATACAACTGCACAGAAATCACTGATTTTACTGTTTCTAATTTTATATAGGTCAATTTTATTCTAAATAGGACCATGTCTGCTTCTGTTGTGCTCCGGTTCAACCTCTGGCACCAGCCTTCACTGGTGGCATTGAGATGGTACTACATAGTGAGAGAATCTTTGCACCAAACCTGTTGATGTATAGAGATGGGTTCTGTTGAGTACCAAAATCTAGCTTCTAGGTCCAGTCAAATTCCTTTAGTTCAGAATCCAGTTTCTAGGTTTTATCAGTCTTAGCCTCAGCAACATAATCTTTTCCATAAGGCTTCAGGTGGCGGGGCAATGGGTGTTGGGGTGGATGAACAGTTTCCTTTTTTTTATTTTCCATTTCATTTAATTGTTTTAAGTGGGAAACAGTGGACGGACACTAGTTTGCCCTTGCGAAATCTGGGCAAGTGCACTTTACGTGTGAACCTAACGAATGATTTGGGCGGAATCCATCCTTAAGTCCTTGCGCTTTTACCAATTTGGGATGGCATTGCCCAAAAAGAAAGGTTTGGGACCCATTTGTAGTTTTGCAAAGGTTAGGGACCCCCACTGCAATTGAGCAGAAGGCCAGACTATAATGAATGATAACTAATTTGTACTTGGTATAGTTTATGAAAGGTCAGGGGAAAGTGAAAGAGTTCTCTGACCTGATGATGCAAATTAATAATCACTGCAGTAATTGCGTACTGGTACTATTATAGAACACATTCTAGAAAATAAGAGATGCCACCTTTTTACTGCATGATAGCATAGAAACATGGTTCATTATGATCACCGTACTCCAAGTCTCGAGTGTACTAAATTGCAGAATAGCCAAAAGAATGGCCCATCAATGGACCGACTTCAGTCAAGCATCTAGTTCTACTCGTTTTGGTTCCGAAAGTCGTGTAAAAGAATTTCGAAGGAAGACGCAGACTAACTATATGCATGTTTGTCAATCCATAACCATTCACATGTTACACAAACAAAAAGAAATTCTATCCATTTCATCTTTTACCATTTTATGTGAAAAAAGTAATGTTCATCATGTTGCATTAAGCAGGGCCAATTTTATTTTGGTATATGGACCCTGTAAAACGTTCCTAAAATTAACATTTCTAGTAGAAAATTCCAGACAAAATAGTAGACAGTTCTAAAGAAACTATTTTCTTTGCAAACGTGAATAGAGCAAACTAAATTACATACCTGTACAAGAGCTGTAACCATCCCCCTTAAACCGCACACCATTGACCACAGGGCATTCACACACTCTTCCTCGAAATGTGTCCTGAGAATGTAAAAATGTTAGGAATCGAAACAACTAAAAAGGGAAAATAGCTAGTTATTAATAAAGAACCTTGCAAGCTGTAATATTTGCTGTCTTGTCTTGCCAGCAGCCACCACTATTATCCGAGCACTCATTTGTTTCAACATCTGCAATTAAGAAGGTAATCATTTATACAAATCAATAAAATTTATCCAAAATTTTGCAATATTCTGGAATTAAGTAACTCACCACCACTCAAACAAACAGATGGTTCCGTAGTTTCCTCAAAGCCAGAACAAATAGCCTTTAAAACGGCACCTTTCTCCAACTTCCCTGCAAAGCTCATATATCAGAGAAAAATATATGATGGCAGAAGATGCTTTAGTATACAGACAGACCTCGATATTGTCGATTGTTGACAACAAGGGTGGGCAATATGGTTACATCACCACGAGATCCTTTCCCAATCTACAAATCTCAGGTATTTTGCATTATTACCACATAAGAAGTTTTAATAAAAACATATATCAGAAACATTGATGATTCACTTCAAAATATTTCGCAAAAGATAAGTTCAAACACTCACCTGAGCATTTTGCTCTTCTTTTAGAACGGGATTGTCGGAATCAACATTAGGATCACCCATGCACTTTTCAATCTTTTTCAGATCAAGCCCTGCATGTGAGCAACACTGACATATAATTATTCATCGATAATGATTGAGATTAGCGAAAGACAGGCGAGTAATTACCAAAAGATTTGATAACACCGTCAGCACATTCCTTGTTGTATTTCTTTTCCTTCATGGGGCATCTAATTTGAAAATCAGTAACATAATCCCACCAAACCCATGGCTTCTTAGTTTCATTGGCCACTTTAAACACACATAGCTGCCTCAAGTTTTCAAGAACTACATCTTTACCCTCATAACCAGAGCTGAAATCTTGTTCGGGGTCCGGAGCACAATATCTTCCATGGTTGATACATTGGGACTTGCATTGTTTGCTTATGGTGAATGCATGTGGGCAATACCAAGTTATATAATGAGGTGTAAACTGAGTATAACCACCTTTCTCAAGAATTTGTGCCGCACCCTTAAAATCCTTCACAAACTCCATCAACATATCACACTTAACTCCACACTCATCATTGCTGTTAGTCCACAGTTCATACTCCACACGATCATCTGGGTGCGGAACAGCCTCTCTCCAATCTAGATTCACATTTACCATATCACCTCCACTGATTGCTTTCTTTAAATTTTCACCAAAATTTTTATTGATCAGTGCAGAAGGTATTGTTATGTTAGCGATATACTTCGCAGATGAGTGATCCTCTTCAGGTGAGTCCATGGTTATTAATGCTTCCTCAATGTCATCAGCCACTAGAACTGCAGCAGCACCAGCATTTTGAGCATTCCAAACCTTTAGAGCAAAAAAGCAATCTGCATTGCAGAAGGACAAGGTCCAAATTCATCAAAAGAATTATACATAAGTTTCGAGTAGAAACATAGAAAACAATGTACATCCTGCTTCAAAGGGAAATAGAGAAGCTGCATTACAGCAAATGAAATACCATATGCAGTTCTTCGAAAAAGGAAAAATATAATAGAAACAGACAATACAAATCAATCCGAGATTCAAAAAACATGATAGACGGCAAGTCTCATAGAACAGTTTCACAATCAAGACCTCAATCTAAACAAAATCCAACTCAAAAGTGCAAACAAATAATTTATTAACAAAATAAGCTGATATAGCAAAATCTCTAGCACAAGAAAGATAACCCTATCTATCATGAATAACTGACTTGACCAAAAGGATATCCCAATCGATAAATCAGATATAGCATTGAACTTTACCAGAAGGGCATCTCCCAAACAGCTTCAAAGTTAACCTCAAACTAGCAAACTGGCATTAACTAAAATCAGTAAAAGGCTATCCCAACAAATGATATACTTAACCTCTAACAAGGAGAAGCACCACAGATTACATTTTATTTTTTTTTACATAAAAAAAAATTAGCAAAATGGTAATCATAAAAATCAGAAATTAAGCTCAAAATAGAAATATATACTAGAATCTAAATTGAAATTACACAAAAAGGACGCACGTACCTCCACGATCAACGAGAACAAAGAAAGGCAAAGCTCCAGGCTTTGACTTGAAAGAAATCCCAAAATCATGAAAATTCTTGCAGCCCTTTCTATTTTCCTTCGGGTACATCACAGTCCCTGCCATGCTACCTCCATATTGTGGAATACCAAAGTTCCCAATTGCACTGTCATGAGTGCCCTTGATGCTGTCTGGTGACGTCACTCTTAAGCTGTTCTTTTCCACCACAAACCGACCCACCACTGATTCAGCAAAAATCAACAGAGTAAACCCCAGCAAGATTGCACTTTCCGATCTTTTGAAACAACCCATTTGCTCGGGTTTCCCGAATAGGCAATAAATTGTGGAGATCTTTTCAATCAGTGAAATTTTGAGATTCCTTCTTCTTCTTCTTCTTTTGTGAAATTATAAATAAAACAGTTTAATTTCTCGAAAATTCTTTGTGCTTGTGTTTTAGTTTTGGGTTAGAAATCTGAGTTGAGTGAAAGGGGTCAAGACGTCTAGTTCCCAATTTCGGATAAAATAATGGGACTGTCCAAATCCTCTCTTTCTTGAAAAACAGTAGATTAGAGAATCAAGAAAGGTCATTTTAAACTTATGAATAATAAAATGTTTGTTTCAATAAAAAAGAAAAAGAAAACAAACAAATAATTTTAGTATTAAAATAATGTGGCCAAGGATGATCTATTCTAGGGGCTGATGTTTCACGTGTTTGAAATACTACACAAGCATTTCACCTAACCCGTGCATTTATATGCTTAGATAGATGGGATGAGGATTCTTGTACATTGGGAGCTCCATAAAACTTGACATAATGACCACATGATAGAATTTGCCACATGGTATGGTACTCTTCCCAATGGGACAATACAATATTAGAAAAAGTGAAAATTCTTTCAAAGACCTGTAAAGATAGGGTTTGCCATTTTAGATTATCAAGTTTTTGAGGCCTATATGAATTTGTCTCTTTTTTTCAGTCACGTGTATATATATGCCTTTTTATCTCTTTTTTTTTTTTCAAGTTCAATTTTAGATATACATTTTTTAATAAAATAATTTTGCATATGAATTCATAATTTTTCTCATACTTCTTAACTTACACATTTTTCAAAAAAAAAAAAATCAGGTTACAAAATTTTTTCTTAAAAAATCCCTACAAAATTGGGACATTTTGCTCTCTTTTTGGTTACTTAAAAAAAATCAGATTTCTAGTAAATTTTGATAAAAATTAGTGAAATTTAGTCGAAAAGCTGATAAAAGTTTTAAATACCATAAAATGCTTGATGAAATTTAGTATGAAGAAAATTGGGGCCCAAACATGGACTTAATTTATGAAAATTTTGCAAAATTTATTATTGGAATAACTAGTTGATCCTTAATCTTTAAAAAGAGAAAGTTGGTATTCGACTTTTATTATAGTTGAACAATTCGTCCTTAACGACAACGACTACAACTACTTAAATTTCTCTTAGATTATTAGTATCAAATTTTATGGTTTTTTAAAAAATATATCAAATTATATTTTATTTTTAAAATTAAATCAATATCTAGAAATTTGAAGTGAGATATGCTTGAAGGTCAAGTGATGATTCAAAGGAGATTTTGACACTTTATATGGAGACTATAAAAAAAAAAAAAGGACTAACTTGTTCATTTTCTGAAACTGGAGACATAATTGTCTCTCAGATATTAGGTTAGGGACCAATACTGCAATTTTCCATTAGTTTAATGTTGACCACTCACCAACTCATAACGCCACTTACCAAAGAGCAGAGGTAGTAGAAAATAGGTCTTTGAATTAGTTGACCAAACATATTTGCACGAATAAGGTGACCCCCTCTCCACCCCCCACGCCCCTTTTTTTTCGAAAATAATACATTTGGAAATAGTATTTTGTTGAAAAGTGTGTGATTAAAAAGTAAGGAAACCTTTTGAATTTACGTATAATATCATTTTATTGAAAAATGTGTGTTTAAAAATAAAAAAGTAAAAAATATATTTTAAAAATAATATGGACCAAATGTTTCGGAGTTAAGAAAGAGCCTACAATATTCACATAGAGTAAGCTAATATTTATTACCAATAAATTCCAACTTTCGACTACACGAGAAAATTCAACAGTTTAGAGCAACAACTTAATACAATTAGCGATAGATATGTAATATACGCAGCTTAAATAGGCAACGGAAGAAAGACAAAACTCGAGTACCTATACAATAAATAGCTATACGTGTCGAGTAGGGCTGGATTTGCAACAGAAGTCAACAGTGCCAGGGCAACGAGCCCAACATTTTTTTAGTTTTTTTGTTAATTTTAGAAAATAAAAAACAAATGTTAAAAACAGTCCGTGTGACCGTGTTGCCCTGGAGAGCCAAAGGAGTAACTTCCACAAGCCAAAAAGAGAATGAAAGTCTGTTTTTCAAAGCACAGTGTACAAACAAAATCTATACTGTTACTGCACATTTTACAACTAATGTAGAACCTGAATGTAAGCTATTATGTTGTGTATCTCACAAAATTTACGAAGATCTGGAAACAATTCGACATTTCTTGGTAGTTGTTTTTGTTAATCGCCCGTCTCTATGTCTTCATGTTAGAAATTAGAATACAGCCTCACATGGACAAGTTACCATCGCATGTACCACGCAGGACAGTCTCCGCACTATCTAAGCAGCCCGAACAGACCCCCGAAGATTTTTCCATAAAGAATCTCATTTCTTAGACTTTCCAAATTATGCAGATTATGCATTGTTACTTGCATAAGCCATTGCAGTCCTCTCAACATGCTTAAGCAGAATCCCATATATTTTGTTTCTTACCCTTCCATAAGCTTCATTTGCAGGATCTTCCAAATTATATGAACCTCCTCCGAATCCATCCTTTGTGTTCGGGTTCGAGGGTTTTCCTTCTTTATTTACAATCATGTCTAACCAGTCACTCACCCTTTTAACCTTATACATCATCCCAGCTATGTCACTGTCAAATTCCATTGACGAGCTTTTTCTTTCTATTTCATCTAAGTATTTCTCTACAAAACTCAAAAATAAGTTCTGACATTCATCCTGCAATGATGTAGCCAGGTTGGCAGCGGAACTTAAATTACTTCTTCTAGTCCACTCATGCTGGTCATCCATTTCAGATGACAACAAAAGAGGAACATCAACACTGCTTCTATTCTTTCTAATGATACGCGTACCTTTTGGTTTAGTACTCCGAATTGACGGACTAGATTTCTTCACCGTGATGGTGGCAGCTGTTTGATTAGGCAGCAAAGTGACACTCACGTAGTGGGGGGAAAGATCAAGAGCCACGGCTGATTTTATCCATGTAGCAGCGTTTTTCTTTCTTTCGAGAGCGATATTCAATGTTTCCTTGATTGAGTTAGTCCCACAGAAATCAGTTTCTGATGTTTTGATTGGACTTATGCTTGTTAGTGACTGCATTATCAGCCTGCTATGCAATAAATCATCTTGAAGATCAAAAAATTTATCGACATAAGGTTGCAGATTATCTCCTGCTGCTGAATGAAACTCCGAAAATGTGCTGTACAGAATACAGGTTAGATGAATAACAAAAATGATGACAGTTGAACGTAAGAGAAATTGTTGTCACACTGAATAAAAGTATACACAAACTCATTGTATGATACTTTATTTCTTGAAATCTCTCTTTTGATTCAAATTTCACAGTGTAATGGGAAGAAAAGTAGGATCTGAACAAGATTGATAAAAGGGAAGAAACCAGAGTGAATTGGAAGGAGAAAAACATGGAATAAAGTCCACTTTCGATTTAGAGAAGCTCTAAAAATAGCCTGATTATGAAGATTCTTATATGATTAACATTTATGAAAATCACAACAATTCAACATCTCTCTCTTTTTGCCTCTTGCAAGACAGTACCATTACCACGTCTTGTTTTCGGGAAAAAGGGGAAACAATCTACGTAAAACTAAAGATAATGGTACATTTCCTTACCTTAGAGACTTGAGCAATCTTTCAGCGGCACAAGCTTCTTGCAAAGCATCAGCAGCAGCAAGCAGAGCAACATCTCTTTGCATGACAACCTCCTGCAGTACAGGCAATAAAATACTTGATGTTCTTTGCTACAGATTAAACTCAAATCCCAAACAATAATTGGAAACGAAAATCAAAAAAAATGAGTGAAGCATACATAGATTACTAATAATTCATCCTCAATGTGAAATCTACAACCACTCGCCACCGCAAGTTTTCACTATAATGGAGACAAGAATACAAGGTTTTTCCTCTCACCTCTCTTCCACACCCAAAAATGGGCCTCTAAAATCTTTTTGTATATGTAGGAATCTTAGGGCAACCTAATAATTGTATAACCCAAAATACACCTAAAAATTCTCGATCAAGGGAATAAATGTACAATATTATTAGGCATTTAGGCTCCATACTGTCCAAAATTATTTTATTTGTGAACATTCAATTAACACACACATCTTGTGAAAAAAAATTACTTGATCCTGCAGAGCAAGGAGTTAAAGTTTTACTCCTCGACATTATTTCTTAGCAACAAGTGAAAATATGCACGAGTCTTGTGGAAATATATTTTCTTGATTCCTGTACCTTGCCAAGCTTCACTAAGCTTGATGGAAGGGAGCTCCAAGATATTCTGCTTTCTGCACCTTTACTGTCATGGACTAAACTGAATAATGACTTTGACATCTGCACATTATCAACCTTTGATACAGGAGTTTGGCCTTTGCTGGAAACCTTGACTATCCTTTTAGCCGAAGCAACATCTCTTCTTTTTGACGTGGAACTCAAATTGTCATCTGAGCTACCATACCTCCCAGAACGTGCGGGTGAAACCTGTTTAAATCAATATAATGAGAATGGATTTTGCCTGGATCGAATTATCAAGGTGCATTGAAATCTATAACATGCTACTAATTCGTGTTATAATATTTTATAGCCAATTTCTACCAATTAATCTTCTGTTTTTAGCAAGCACGAGAACTTGATTTTGATACAATACTTGGTGGTCATTTCCACTTCCCAAATTTAGTCCCACAATGGACAGTCTAACATTCAAATAATTACTCGATCAAAGTGCAATGTTAAACATCATTTTCAAAAATTTATCTCATTTTTCAGAATATATGCTACACAAATTTATTGAGAGCAACTAGTTTCGAAAAATAATAGTTAAATTATAATCCTTGCAGCCTTTTCCATTCCACTCCCATTAGAACTTTCTAATCTACCAAATTTCAAACACCATTTAGCCCTTTGCCGATCTAAAAGAAACTCCAATTAAAAAAAAATAAGGAAGAACGAGAAACTCACATTTGTGCTACGTGCCATTGGTCTAATTTCAGGCTTGACAACTGAAGAATCAAAAATTTCCTTCACTTTCAAAATATCTGACTCAGTCCAGCTTCTTCTCTTTGAAGTGTGAGTTGATGAGGCTGATGATATTACACCATCTGAATCACTATCATTATAAACAGAACTCGGCCTACTTTTTTTCACTTTGCCACCAACATTACAACTTTTCTTCTCAATACGAGGTATTCCGATATGGCATTTTTTTGTCTTGTTTTCACCTGGATGGGCTTTTGAAGCACTCAAAGAGCGAACTCTTTGTCGAGATCTATCTTCCAAGCCCACAGTTCCATTTACTAACGACTCCGAATCAGAAAATCCTCGCGCTAACTTGCTTGAATCTGATGGACTCATCTTTTTCTCCAAAATGACACCCTTTTCGACAATTGAATCCATGTTAGATGCCTGAAGAAACTTCATCAAATTTCCAGGTGAAACAATATCTTCAGGAGTTCCTTCACATGGATGCCTCCCTGGAATGGGGGTTATGCCTCTGAGCAACGGAACTGGAGTAGCCTTCTCCAACTTTTGAACATATACAAACTGCCCTAGTTTTAATTTGTTACCCAGAATCATCTCATCCTCTTCTTGAGGCAAAGAAACAAACATTTGGTGTGTCATATCTGAAACCTTTAAGAAAAATCCTCTATTAGGCCATAGATTACCTTCTTCTAATACAGGAATTATGCTTCTAATTTGTAACAATGCAGGTTTCTGCACATCGTCCAAATCCTTTTCTTCCATTTCCATATCATCTAGAAGCTTTACAAGAACCCCATTCTTCAGTGAAGCCATATTTATGCTAATAAGCAATTTATCAAAAAATCCAAATAAAGCCCAAAAGAAATCACACAAAATGGAGAAAAAAATGGCGATATGGGTTGGATCAAATGGTCAATGTACAGTCCCAAAATCCCAAAAACAGCCCGATTCAAGTGAAATTCAGGATTATTTTCTTCAATTATTTATCAGAATCATCCAAATGAAACCCAAAAGAATAAAACAATCACGAGAAAATGGCAATATGGGTTTGATCAAATGGTTGATGTAGAACCCAAGTTCCACAGAAACTGGATGATTATAGTTAATTTCTAGATTAATTTCTTCTACAGAAAGAAGTAGAAAATCTTCGGTCTTACAATTCTTGGCGATAAATCAATTTAAATTCCCCAAGAAAGAAAACAATCGAGAAATGATTCTTCCGGAAGAAGATAAACTCATTGGGCGCTTGAAGGATCCGAAAACGAGGGAAGAGAGTGAGTGGACCTGGAATTCTGTGAGGATCTTGAGCAGAAAAAGAAGAGCCAACTAATAGCGGGAAAATAGAATGTTGTTAAAACGGTTGATCCTCTGCATATCCAACGGCCAAGATAGCATAACTACGCGTCCGTCCATTTCTTCTAATATCCCGAAACAAATAAGCCCCGTTTGGTTTAATCTAAGTTAAAATCGATAATTAATTTTAATTCCATTACTTCTATATGTCGAAACAGTTAGGACGTGATCGGTCGTACTTAAAATTCAATTAAAATTGAAAATATAGTCGTTATTGTATCTCACTCATCTAATAAAAGTCAATAATCTTTATTTTTCAATTTTAATCACATTTTAATTTGTACGGAACACGCCCTTAATCTAAAAGAATAAGCCCAGTTTGATTTAATTCAAGTCAAAATCAATAATTAATTTTAATTACATATTCTATGGATTTCACAATTTTTTAATCACGTATTTCATCAATTTCTATTAAAATCTAAAAATTTGATTTTAATCTCCAGGATTAAATCTTATCTTCAAGACGTATTTTCGAGTGTACCAACTCATCGTTTGCAAATAACGTAACGATAATGTTTAGACAATTTTTTCAACAAGGGATTGGCATCCTCAGCTTCGATAAAGATTCTTTTAATTGTAGTTCTCATTAATCATTTGACAAATCACTTCATTATAGACAATTCCCCTCAATTTTATTTTGACCGTCTCACACGGCACGCCAATTGTAGATGAGTACGAGAACAATGTCAAAATTTGCTGCCTTTCTGAATAAACACTCTTCATACGCAATGACCAAGTTACCCCTTACTTCATTTGAATTGCCAGAAACAAAAAATTTCCGTTTATCTTGTAATTGTTTAATTTATCGAGCAATTTTGACTTAATTTTGACTTAACAAGAAATAAAATATTACGAAAAGCGAATGATAGTTCATGGAGTTGGGGGGGAGGGGGGCCGGATGTGGGAATTGGGATGAAGACCCTTTTTTTTTCTTTTTATATGCACTTTATGAGTTTGACGTCAAATATGTAGTTTCATGTCGACCTATCAGTTCTTTTAGACGGAAACCATGAGTTGTGAAAAATACATATAAAAAATGAAAGGTTTGATCATGTACCTAGTCGTAAAGATGCGTAACTCTCAAAATATTGATTGAATGAGATAGACGGAATTGACGGAATTGGCCACTTCTAAAAATTATGAGTGAATCAAGGGTATTCCTTTTTGCATCTTAGGTGGTTCACACCCTGGATGGCGCAATCGAGCAAAGATGAAGATAGAAGTAGAAGTGCAAAAGGAATTAAACTTACTTGCACGTGCAAGTTACTCTCATTATTTTGCCTAATTCAAGGATATAAATGGAATTATAAAAATTCTAATACCCTCAAGATTCCATTAATTTTTTTACTCCATTGACCATTAGTAGTATAAATAGATGTCAGCTAGTGGTTCATTTCTACAATCTTTGCATAACAAAACATAGTATAAAAAATATTATTCAATATGGAAGGCTTAATCCCATTTCTCTTCCATGCCATGAAGAAACAAAGGCCTCGACATTCTTACCGATCCCTCTCCGAGAACTCCACCGGTAGCTATCACCTGCTTCGTGGTGGAGAGTCGGTCGAGGGATCGTCTCATCGGAGAACACAGTCAGAGTTTCAGGCACCGAGCGTTGATTTCCTCGAGCAGCGATCATCGGGCTTGGAATACTTTTCCCACACGAAAAGTTTCAGCAAAGGTTGCAAGTCATCTCCTAATGTTGGGAATGGCTTGAGGCGAAAGGGTCCTATTTCTACCACCAATCTTAAGGTGTAAATGTGTTTGGTAGTGGTTATTATTTCACGTGTTCATTGTTTGAGTGCAAGAATTCTTGATAGAATGATAGTTTGTGTAGGTGAAATGTTTTGGAGAATTGAAAAAAAGCATAGATTTAGATTTTCGAACATTCATGTAATACTTGTCGGAACAAGGTGTATATTTGATTCATATTTCATATGTAGATATTAATGTTGTTTAAATGTATGTGAAGATTTTATTATTGTGCTATATAGACATAACTATTTTAGCAAATACCTTTTTTTTTGGCATAGAATCGGGATCTCGAATAGTAAAGAGGAGATTTTGATATAACGGATTTTAATAAATGTTTATGTTAATGTATGGTTGAAAATTAATAAAAATTGTGGGTTCAATTAAATGTGGGGTTAATATTGAAATTTGACCCATTAAAAAATTGAAAAAAAAAATATTTTTCAAACAATTACTAAGGGAAAAAATTGATTCATTGAAACAATTAAATCTATGTTTGTCTCTCGTTCTTTCAAAACTTTTCTTTTACACTCATTTTCAATCACACGTTAAAATATTCTACAAGTAAACTCAAAATTTTGATTGTTTAACTTTAGTTTAGATTAAAATATGATTTTAATCAATACCAAACACGGGTTGGAGAATATTTACTATTTAAGGAGTAGTTAAATACTTGTTCAAAATATTATATTCCATGAACTAGATATATCATGTGTGGTGGGGATGAAATTTGGTCGCTTTGACGTGACAATGATTAAATCAAGGGAACAATACATAAATCAGGTTTTTAAGTATCACCATTTCAAAATTGAGGAAAGAGGTTTGAAATTTCAAAAATCAGGTTTTTATTAAAATTTATTGATTAATTAATTACATATTTTATTAATAAATATAAAAATGTCACACATCTATACAATTTGGTCACAATTCAAAAATCTTATAGGTCACGGTTCGTTCATCGGTCACAAATTAAAAATTTAAAAGTCACAATTTGTTCATCGGTCACAAATCACAAAATTTATAAGTCACATTTTAATGGTCACAAAACAGCAAATTATA
>CAIGRR010057501.1:0-10003 GCA_903798365.1 Fraxinus sp. 1973-6204
AATTAATATTTTTTCAAAACTTGACAAAATAGAAATAATCAGATAATATTTTTGATTAATTTTACATATGAAGTTTTTGAAAAAAAAAAAATTTAATTAAAGTTTCAAAGACGTATCCGTGTCCGAAATTTGGACTATTTTTAGCTATATCCCTGTATCTTCCATTTTAAAAAATAAAAGATCCGACACTTAAATACGTACCCGTACCCGAGTCCTAGCAACTTAGATATTTAGTAGTAATTCATAATCAGCCTTGGTGGTGGATCTGACATTTAGGTAGCATCTATTATTTGCGCACGTCACGTTTCGAGTCCACTAGGGAGATCCGGGACGGGTCGTGTTAGCATTAGTTGTCAAAAACATTTAAGCTGGCTATTGTATCATGTATGTCTATTTTAATTATGTAGACCATAGTTGTTTTTCAACAATTAGTATACTTCTCTTTTTCCATGGATACAGATGTTATCTTTAATATTTAGGACGCATTTGACATAGTTTTTACTTTTGCTTTTGCTTTTGCTTTTGCTTCTTGTAGAAAAGCCTTTGGAGGAAGTTACCTTTATTTTTGTTTGGAAATTAATTTTTAAAAGAGCTTCCTATTCTAGAAGTGTTTTTAGAAGAAGTCACGTTGGATCAGTTTAAAGTTCTTTAACATTTGGTGATAGTTTGCAATCTGTTTATTTTCCTATTTTCAACAAGCACACTTTGATGTCATGACCATGAATCCTTTTAGCAATAATTACCAAAGGATGATACTTCTAAAAAGTTTTTTTTTTTTTTGCCCCTTTATCTTATCTAAGTTAGAAAATATCACGTTCTTCAAATATCATATTTATACTAATATCAGTCTTTGTTATCAGGACCTTAAAGGTTTTAAAGAACTACTGAACGCTTTCCATGTGATGGAGCAATAATTTCTTATTTGCTGTAATCTCAATTGTTGCATACGTTTCTGTATCCAATTTAGCTGCAGGCATAAAACAAAAAATCCTTCGAGTCTTCATTGAAAATTTTATATGCTGTTATTTTCTGTTGTCTTCCCTTCTAGTTTCAATTATATATTCAATAACTTTCATCAGGTTCTTGCTGGAAGTTACTTCTCGGTGGCTGGTGCACTTATTGGTATCTTAAAACCCGGGAGGATGAGCATGTTTGGGACTCTTCTAGTCATATGTGGCCTTGTCAAGGAAGGGATTCTCAAAAAGCCTGTAAACTCAGATCCAACAAATGCAGTATTTGTCTACCCAACTATGTTAGTAGGGAAAATGCTATTTGTACACCGGGGTTGACACCCCGGTATACAGACCCCTCACAAGAAGGGGGGGCCCACGACCAATAAAAAAATCGTGGACCCCCCTCTTGTGAGGGGGTACCCCGGTGTACAAATAGCATGGTCCATGTTAGTAGCCCTGGTTTGTTCTCTCTTATCTGTCAAATAGGATGTGAAGAAGGCAGTGAGAAGTGCTGCTGCTCGCCCCGTTGCAAAGTTAATGCTCAGCTCTTCAAAATCTAAGATGAAATGATTTAGGTGTTCGTAATAAGGAACAGAACTGAAGATCAATTAATTGTATTACTTCTGGCACATCGGTTGCTGAGATTTACTTTTCACCGCGTTCTTTTAGAAATATAAATCAAAATTGTATGAGTCGACTTGTCAAATGTTCAGAAAGGAAATTTTTTGCGAGATACAGTGGAAAAAGTTAGTATGTAGACTCTTTTGGAAAAGAATGTGTCATATAGAGTGGAATTTTGTTACATTTGGGAGTACTAATGAAGACAATGCTACTGTTTTCTTTTTCTCTTTCTATCAATGCTGTATTTTTCTTCCCGAAATTTGGGTCTTTTGTCGTCTTCATCTTTATCTTCAAGGAAAATGAAGACAGTCCTCGCTCAAAGCATTGAGTGGGTCCATCAGCCATGTCCGAACATGTTCCAATAAACGAAGAAGATGAGAAATCAAAGCATCAAAATCTGGATCCTGAGTACTCATGGAACAGTACTGAATGGGAGTACGGGGGACTGTACATCTACAAAGGGGACAAGTAGAATGCCTCTCCAGCCAAGCATCAATACAGTTAACATGAAAACCATGCTTGCATGTTGGAAGGATCTTGTATGTATCACCCCGAGACACTCGGCTCAGGCATACAACGCAATCGAGTTCAAGGCCACCTTCTTCCTCGAACTTTTCTGTCGTTGTTGCAGCACCTTTATCCCCATACTTGAAAATTGTAGCAGCTAGTGGACGTAATGATGCCCTAATTTTTCCATGACGCTGGATGAACACGAGAGATGAGGCAATTAACAGAGTGACAGCTATCAAATTCTTGCCGTTCGTTATGGGGACTTCGTCCTTGAACTTCATTGCATTTACAATGGTAGAAAGACAACTTCCCAGCATGGTTTCAAGATTTAATTTTTCTGCCTCAGTCTTTGTCAATTGTTATACTTGGATTGTAATGGTTGTTGCTCCAACATTACTTCTAAATATATAGCAGGAAGATTGAGTTACAAGGCAAAAATTGATTCAATTTGACCAGTAAATTTTGAAAATTGATATGGAATTAGATAGAAAAAAATGACATTCTAATTGATCTTACATGCAATCTGTAGTTGGACTGAATTGATGTCCGTGAAAGACGCGTTTTATTTTTATTTTTTCTGACCAAATTGGAACTTTTGGCCTTTTTCTGGTTGGTAGATTTGAAAATTTAAAAACAGCAGGCAGTCAACTTTTAACCCAAGCAAAAAAAAAGAATACTACCTTAAATTATTCCAAAAAAAAAAAATATGGATGACAGAGAATTGAAACAGCATTCAAACTGCTTGAATTGTAAGATTTTCACCCCTTCTTCAATTCCTTAATCTTCAAACAATTTGAATTGTGTTTCAGTTTTCCCCCTTTAACTGATAATTGAGATACAGCATATCAAGACACCATTACAAGACTGTAATTTCCCACTATTTATTCCTAGTTTCAACTGTGCTTGTTGTCATTCTCTTTACCCAAACATACCAAGGTGACAACAGAGCAGAAATTCAACAAAGTGCAAACTGGAGTCGATTTCGGATCCACTAAGTGCATACAACATAAACGAGGCTGAAAAACAAGGATGGCCTTGCAGTTAGCAGCCCAAGATAGAGTTTTCTCAAATGGGGTGCACCATGTAGGAGAAAAGAAGGCCGAACATCTTTGCGAGTGTGACACCTTCGTTTCTCCAGTCTTCGAAGTGTTGCATGATTTTGTCCATCAGTTGTTTCATTTCTGCATCAGTTTGCTGGCCTTCTTCCCTTAATTTCATTGCATGGTTGAGTTCTGAAAGTTCTTGCTCTTGAAAGCTCATCCACTCTAGGTAGAGGCATTGTTCAAGATTCTTTTCGAAAGTACCCATTATCAGCAAAAGCTATTAATAAGGCGAGGCGAGGAGAGGTGTTCATTCCACTTATTAAACGTTTATGTACTACTTACTATCTGGTCTACCTCCTACAAACGGATTATAAACAGTGTGAACGAGCAAACAATAACAGATAAAGACAAATTGTAGCACGAGATTCTTCATCATTTTTTGGTCAAGATGATGACTATCCATGCTTTACTTTTTCTTAAAATAGCAAGCGAGAATATCACGTGGTTCGTTTTCGGTTTTGCCCAAAACATCTGAAGACTTCTTATAATTGCTGAGAATTACAATTGAGAACTTTGTTGCACCTGTCAGTCTGGTGTTTTAGAACACTGTAGATATATTTGATAATCTTGAAACAATTTAGTCTGGATGATTCATCCAATTATCAACCTGAAATGTAAACTAGTCTTGAGGAGACATCCAACCTTGATCAAATTTCAGCTATCATATAAATTATTCTCTCAGTTACATCTGCAAATACAAAATTGTAAAAGAAATTTTGTGAAATGGAATGAACTACGGGGTCATTTCGATGTGTTCCCTACCGTTCCAACTGATTCTAAGGAACTTAATTCATGGGAAGGGAAGGATGCCAAGATTGCTTCTGGGCTACTGAGTTCTGTTGAACTGGTCAACAAACTTCATTCATTCACTATTATAAAGGAAATGTGTGATTTATTTCAGTGAATTGACTCAGGATTCAGGATAACTTTGCTCGAAAGTTTCAATTGGAATTAGACATTAGAAACTATTGTCAATGGCATCTATGTATTGAACAGTTGGTGCATTCCAATATTTCCAAAACTGCATTGCTGCAAGAGGTTCATTCTAAAAGCCAATGGAATCAATTTTTAAGTTAAATTGAGCGATTATCTAATTAATTTGTGTAAATTAAGTTAATTGTAAGAAAATTTTCAACTTGGATACAATTTATGTGAAAATATGCTATTTGGAACTTAATTGGAGTTGATTTGAAGCAATCGAAAATTAACCGGATTGCAAGACATCAAGATCAATTATAAGTATTAATGGAGTATTCGATAAAAACTCATAAGTTTCGAGAGTTAAATTCAATATTTAGAAAGTTAGGGGGGACTAAATTGTAAACTTCAGTTTTAGAATGAAGAGTATTTAATTGCAAATATTAGAAGATGAATGGCTAAAATGAAATGAGAAAATGAGTTCAATTAGAAGAAGGAATTACTCCCCCTTCTCAAACTCTTTTCAGTACATCTTGTTCTATAAATAGATACTGTAGTCCAACAATCAAAAGGAGGCTTGCAGGATTTAATTAGACAGATATTCAATCCGATTCTTGTGGGGACCTATTACACATATATTTTACAAGCTTAAAAGGAAGGAAAAACAAGAAATCAATCAAGAAGCGAAGGTTTCAATATTTTGTAAGAATGCGGAATTTTGGTGCAAGTTCTCTTCGACATTTTCCTGACTTTTCTTAAATTTTGGTGACATACTTTAATTCCTTCTTGTTTTCTTCTTTTCCCATGATGTGTAGTTAATTAATTAGTTAGGATGAATAATCGTAACATGATTTTGAATCTTAATTATAATTAAAAAGTTTTAAATCTCCAATTGATATTGTGAATTGTTTTACTTCTAGTCTTAATACTTAG
Source organism: Fraxinus sp. 1973-6204 (assembly GCA_903798365.1). Lineage (NCBI taxonomy): Eukaryota > Viridiplantae > Streptophyta > Magnoliopsida > Lamiales > Oleaceae > Fraxinus > Fraxinus sp. 1973-6204. The sequence goes on from CAIGRR010057501.1 coordinate 5,039, forward strand.
ATTAATTGGCTCATAATTAATTGATTTTGTGAGTTAATTAGTTAGGATGAATGATTGTAACATAATTTTGAACATTAATTTTAATTTAAAAACTTTAAATCTCCAATTGATGTTGTGAATTGTTTTTACTTGTAGTCTGAATGCTTTGATTAATTGGCCATTAATTCATTAATTTTGTAAGCGATAATCACGTAGAGATGCGAATAATTTTTGAATTCACGTAGGAAAGATCGGGAATTAGTATAGAAGCGTATATATACTTTTTCTAGTTAATGTGTTCGTAACAGAGATTCTTAGAGAATTAATGTGTTTAATAAAGGTGTATTTGAATTTACATAGAGATGAAAAAAATTGATTTATTTAAATAGAATCAATTTGAACTTGAGAGAAATAAATTGAATACGTTAAAAGAATTTCGACAAGGAACATAATCAATTATTATAAAATTTGGTGATTGAGATTAAGGGCATACCTATTGTGAAGTCATGAATCCTAACACTTAAATCCATCATTAGAAAACCATTTTTTATTGTTTTAGGATATTTAAAATTAAAAATCACAAAAGGACAAAAAATAACTTCTACTATTTGTTTTAAATCAAATTGAAGTTTGGAATAATTAAACCAATGGTTAGATAGTAGTTCTCGTGGAAATAATCATCCGAACTCTTAGGTATACTTTATTACTAGTTACGATCCGTACACTTGCGGGATATAAAATTGCTTAATTATATATAAATTGAGCAGTTATCTACTTAATTTGTGTAAATTATGTTAAATGTAAGAAAATTTCCAACTTGGTGAAAAGGGGCTATTTGGAGCTTAATTGAAGTTGATTAGATGCAATTGAAGATTAACTGGATTGTAAGAGATCAATTGGAAGGATTTTGTAAAAATTTATAAGTTCCGAGAGTTAAATTCAATCTTTAGTAAGTTTGGGGACTAAATTGTAATTTTTGAAATTTATCTAGTTAATGTGGCGTTATATGGATTATTAGAGATTTAATGTGTACTGTTTAACTAAAGATATGAAATTGTCTTAGTTAAATATACTTAATTTGAACTCGAGAAAGGTAAATTGAATACATTAGAGAGATATAAAATCGAAAAGTAATCATCCAGACTCTTAGATCCACTTAATTACCTGTTACGATCCATAAATTTGAGGGATATAAAATCGACAACAAGTTTTTTGTGTCGTTGTCAGTGACTATTTTTATTTGATATTTTTTTATTATTATATTTCTTGTTCGTTTTCAGGTATAATGGAAATATTTTACAAAATGAATAAGGCAAGGATATTGAGGGAAGAGAAAAGACCAAGTGCTAAACGAGAAACACATATACACGACAAGTATTCCTAACCCTTATTTAAGCATGTTTTTGTGTACACATTGAGGATAATGTGTATTTTAAGTTTGGGGGTGTAGATTCGTTAAAAGAAAAATATTGAAAAAAATAAAAAAATATTGAAAAAATTAAAAGAAAATATATTTGCAATTTTTTTTTCTTTTTGCTAATTCGTTACTTGTTTATGTGAGATCGTATTATATTAAGCATAATAGTCATAATAATTATTATATATTTTTGGATTGGTTACATTGATAGAATATATAAATTAATTTTGAATTTAGGTTGACGAATCGAGATTATAATTAAAAACACAACTACTTAACTAAATGAAAGGAGTAGTTTGGGGGTGGTCGATACGTTATTGGGACCTATTTAGATACTTGTTGTTTCGTCCATGTTAAATATTTATATGGAATGTTTTTAGCTAACAAGTGGAGACTAGGTAGTAATCATCTATTAGGGTTTGATTTCAATTACTTATTCAAAAAAATAAAAGGTTCATGGCACGTAGGAAAAAAGTTATCTTCATTGTCGTGTGAAGCTAGTCTTGAGAAAAAAAACCCTACATCTGAATTTCACAAGGATGGCGGGGGCGCTTCCCTTTCGACCGCCGGTCAAGGTGGCTGGGGGAAATTCAACCTATGCATCTATGGTAAAAGCCCGGCCTCAACCGATCCTGGAGGTAAAGATAGAGATGAGACAACCAAAGGAGAATGATGAATCTGTATGGTTTCATTTCTCTAAAGCCGAAATGGAGTAGGCAACTTCTCCATTCCGTTTCTCTGTTGTGCTGAAGTTTATGAAGAGAAGGCCTACGTTAGACCAGATCCGGATAGTCATCAAGGTTCAACGGGGAATTAAAGGATTTTTTTTGGTTAGCTCCATGTAGCAACCATGTAATGTTTTCATAAGATTCTCGACATAAGAGGATTTTGGCATAGCATGTGCGCGAGAGTCACTGGATTTTGATGGAACACCATATGGACTTTTTATCTAGTCTCAAGATTTTGATGAAGAACATGAATCTTCTTTGGTTCCAGTTTAGGTATTTCTTCCTGGATTACCTTCCCACTTTTATCATGAATCTATGTTAAGTATTATCACCGACCCCTTTGGCCGATTTTTGAAGAGGGACAATTTTACAGCGTGTGCGTCCTAAGCAGATGGGTCTCGTGTGTGTGTGGAGATGGATATATCAAAACCCCTGGTGGAGTCCTTTTGGTTGGGAGTGCCTCATCATCCATCTAGCAGACACCAAGAAATCATCTACGAAAAATTCCCAAAGTTCTGTCATTGCTGTAAGAATCACTGTCACTTGGAGGAAACATGCAAGGAGTATGCAAAAACCAAACAATCTGTAATTATTTCTAAGGCACCTAAACAGATCTGGCGAAGAAAGGAAGAAAGAGTGGGCCTAGCGGTGGAAAAGGCAGATCATATAGCCGAAGGGGAAAACATAAATGAAGCTAAAAGGAAAAAAAATCTGCAACGTGATATCTTGATTCCAACGGCATTAACGCTATTTGTAAGTAATGAAGGCAGAATAGCTACGACTACTGAAGATGTGGGTGACCAAAGTATGGTGAAGAATATCCCCACGCTGATTTAAATGATAATTTGGAAAACAACGTTATAGTAGTCAGCACGGGTAATGATAGAAATGCTATTAATAGCTCGAACCAGAATATTAAGGAAAATATGGGTTCAAAAGATTATGTACTTGAACAGGCCATAATGAGAGGGGAGGATGCTGATGCTGTACAAGAAGTATTAGTTATGGACATTAAGGACAACATTGCTGATTTAGTGATCAGAGGATAGCCTCTTTCCCAAGTTTCTCAAAACATGAAATATTTATGAATGATGGACATGTGATGGAGGTTCAAAACACATCTGATGGTGAGGTTGAGAATGAATTACCTGAATTACAAGTTCTAAATTATGATACAGATCCTATTATATCAAGTCATAAAAAAAGAATAGGGGAAATAGTCAAAAAAAGGTAACCCTAGGTATCACCACAAGATCCAATTTTTTTTTTTTTTATTAATGATTAATATTCTTGTATGGAATGTAAGGGGTGTGATATCCTCTAAGAGCAGGTTAATGGAGTTGAGAAAATGGTACAATCCTTCTATTATAGTGTTAATGGATCCTTTTGTTTCTGCTGGAAAAATTGCTTGTTGGGCTCGACGTTTAAGTTTTCCGCATTATGCTTCAAATGTCGCGGAAGGAGGAAAAATTTGGAAGTTCTGGGTTAATGATCTATCCTTTTCATTGATTAATATATTGGTGAAAATGATATCTAGATGGTTTTCGATTGGAAATGATCGGGTCCTAACCTCTTTTATATATGCCAGTTGTTGTCAGAGGCGAAGAAGAGAATTATGTGATCAGCTAAAAATGATTGACAGTGGAAGATCTGGATGGCTTGTAGGAGGTGATTTTAATATTGTTCGTTCCAATGAGGAAAAATTGGGTGGTCTGTATTCATCTTCGATGGCTATAAGGAAGTTTAACACCTTTATTCATGAATAAGGACTAATCGATATCGCTTTTGATGGACCAAAATTGTCATGGTGCAATGGACGAGAAGTTACTCGCCACATATGGGCTCAATTTGATCGTATATTGGTGGACCAGAATTTTAAAAATAAGTTTCCATTGGCTTCATTATCTTACTTGGAACGGACATCTTCAAATCACTGTCCAATGTCAACCATTCCGATTTTTACGCATGTGGTGTTCTCATAATGATTTTCTACCGCTGGTGAAAACAAATATGGGAAATGAATGTTAGGTTCTCCAATGGTTTGTCTTGGGCATAACTTCGGTCATTGAAGGTGTGGATCTATGGTTGATTATAACCTTAATGTTTTGATTATAAGAAACAAGTCATTTTAATTACTAATATTTGATTTTGAGTGATGATAGTTCAATATTAAACTCGATCAAGAATTGCTAAAATGAACACATTATAAATCGGGCTCGAAATGAATATCAAAGTGAAAGTTAGCATTCGAGACGATAGTGATTTGCATGCGACGATCGAATTGGAACTTGAAGATTCACAAGAAACGCAAATCAAGATACAAGTAAAAAGAACGACTAGAACAAGAATTTTGAAGAATAGAGTTTAGAAGTTGTGTATCGGAACTTATATGTAAATGTATAACTCGTCAATCTTTAGCAAATGCATACAGTTCAAATTATTTTCATAATCCATCACTTGCAAAAAAATGCTTTTGACTCATAATATGAAATAGATTAAAAAAAGTCAACTTTTGGTCAACCAAAAGTCNGTATCGGAACTTATATGTAAATGTATTGACTCGTCAATCTTTAGCAAATGCATACAGTTCAAATTATTTTCATAATCCATCACTTGCAAAAAAATGCTTTTGACTCATAATATGAAATAGATTAAAAAAAGTCAACTTTTGGTCAACCAAAAGTCAACTTTCGATCAACCTAAAATTTTCGGTCAACCGAAAATTGGTCAATCGAAAATCCAACAGTAATCTTGCAACGGCTATATTTTGGTCAACCGAAAATTCCGATCGATCGAAAGTGATCAACTGAAAGTGTCTGCAGCCTTCTTTTTTGCTCTATA
>CAIGRR010057510.1:0-11102 GCA_903798365.1 Fraxinus sp. 1973-6204
GATAGTTGGTTTGACTACTAGTTCATCAAGTTGTGAAAGAAATTGGAGTGCTTTTAAAGGGATAAGTACTAATTAGGCTGTACATAACTCATTTCTTTTGGTCTCAATTGTTCATTGATAGACCTTGCAAATTGATCTACGGGTCCCACATTAATAGGCCTTTTCCTAGTCCTCCTTTCAATAATTGAAATTGCATTATCTTCTTCCTCCTCTATTGTAGTCAAAGATATACCCACATCTTCCCTCAACCTAGCATCATTCACTAGTTTCTCTATTTTTTTTAGACTTGTTCCCTTGAATCACCTCTGAACACTTGGCCTTATGTTCTTCATTTGCTCTAGGACATGATGCCACACGTTTTCCCTTAATTCCCGCTACGTTAAATTTATGTTTATAAACTCCTCCCTTAGTAACCTTATCACATAAGGTGCATTTCACATTATTAAGATGTTTAGGATCTATCAAAATTGCGGTTTCCCGACAAACATCTCCGGAATCTCTTTTCAGTTGACTAGCATAGAATTGAGATGTCGTTGATGAATCATTTTCTTCCATTTGTTCCTACAAAAAAAATATAAACAATATGATTTTTATTATTCATTTAACAAACTAATAATAATTAAAATTAAACACAAAAACCAGAGGCCCAATAACATAGGAAAGTGGAAACACAGGGAAACCACAAAGAAAAAGAAGAATTGTAAGCAAAATTTACTGAGAATCCACAAAATATTAAGAATCACATGCCCCAAAATTACTAATACAATGTAAAGCATAATAACCTCCTAATGTTATACATACCTAATACCCAAATCAGTGTGGTGTGCGAAGAAATTGAGAGGTTTTGCTCCGTTCTTCTGTTTTTTTCCCGCTCTTTCTTCTTCTCAGTTCTCTGGAGTTGAAGTTTTTGAAATTTGAAGGGATAGTGAGTTAATGAGTCTGGGCTGTGGGTTTTATTAAAAAAAAGGAAAAAAATTGTGCCCCTTTAAAATCTGGATCTAAGGCGGAGTCGCGCCTAGGCGTCCCTAGGTGTCCCTAGGCGCGCCTAGAAACGCTTCGGTGAGCATTAAGCGGTCAACATTGTCGTTGATCGCTTAATTTTCGCGTAGGCTTAAGGCAAAGCATTTTCATCACGCTTCCTACCTAGGCGATGCCTAAGCGCACTTTTTAGAACTCTTTTTACCATAGCTATTGTAATATTGGTAAGTTATCTTGAAAAATATTGTGTATAGACGAGAGAGAAGAAGAAAAAGGAGAAGTCAATAGATTTGTATATATATTTTTTTGATAATTAAGATTCTATATTTATAGGTTACAAAGAGGATTGCAAGAGTACATATGTCATCAACAAATGAAAATTAATTTATAATATTCTCATTGAATAACTATTACATTATAACTAGTTAAAAATTATGTTTGATAAAAAAAAAATCAGTGGCACAAAAATATAAAATAAAGGAAAAAAGAAAGAAAAGTTCATTAAAAACTCGTAAAGAAAATTAGATGGGACAAAAGTTGAGCAAAGAAAAAATAGTACAGTTACTCTCTTGATTTCAAATAATGAAGATCTTTGTATCAAATAATTCATGTCTTGTACTCCAGTATATTCAATGTAACAATTCGAATGAGGTATTTATCATGTTGTCTTATTATAGTTTTCAAGTAATGTTATCTTCATACAAGATATTTATCAATCATTGGTGACTAGAGTCAACATATAATAGATTGATGAACAATAGATCTTGTTTCTCTGTTTAGAATTCTCGTACAATTTGTAACATACTAGAGTAAAATCATAAAATTATTTTGATGGTAAGTTTATGCAAGTTATGGACATTCATTAAAAAAAAATAAAAAATAATAATTGGTTAAACTTACTAAGAAAACAACGTGGAAAAAATTCTAGTGAAGAAAAATTAGGACATTATTCTTTTGAAACTATGAAAATTGTCTTATTAGAAGTCTTGTTAGGAAAACCTAGAGAGAGAAAATCTCGATTAAGAAAAAAAAGTAGAACATGTACTAACTCTCCATAACATTTATATTACTTAAATTTATATGTTTCAAGCATATTAAATCATTCGGGAATAGTATAAATTGTCATGCAGATGAGTGGGTTATAATCATATTTATTATACGCATTTCATATTTCATGTATTATCATGATAACACGATATAGACTTGCGATTGTATCCACAATATGACAACTTATCTATTTATACAAGTCTTTGCGAAATTCATTCCGTTAAGAGTTGTGCATTACATGTTACGACTTTATTTTTTTCATTTCATTTTTACATAAGTATACACATTTAAGTGTTCACGTCTAAAAACTTCAGATTTCTCTGATAAGTTCAATTTTGCTAGAATGTCTTTTTATTTGGCCAGCTATTTCTACGGTGGTATGCTTCAACGGTGGTATGCTTTAACATTTCCTTCAATATTCTCATCATACATTTATAATATGAAACATTACATTGTATACAAAAGTTTTATAATTTGTTATCTTTATATACTAACTAATAGTATATTCCTCAATACTAACTAATAGTATATTCCTCTTCAATTAGACCGTCTTTACTATTTGCTCAATTTTCATGATATACCAATCACGCGTCAATTTCTAAACAATAAAAATAATTCTTGATAAGAAAGGACTTGAGATGGCCCATGAGCTAGGTCTGCAACAAATAATTATTCAAAAAAGAAAAGATGCTACTTAGTTTCCGATTTTAAAATTCTAGTGGCCAAATATGTAAACCATTAGAGTCATTGACAATTTTTAAAAGTCTTAATGTATCGGCTCCAAATATTCATCACAATGAAATGTCATGTACCATTTTTGCGAAAGAATAAATTTTATATCAAGGATGAGAAAAAAACTCATCCTCCATCAAATCAGGATCGACCTTTTCCTCATCATAATATTTTTTTTTTTCATTTTATGAGAAAAATTTGTTTACTGATCAACTAGAAAACAAAGCTGTCGCGTAATCATTTTGCGAGATTAAATCGCAAGACATTCTTCAAGAATATTTGTATATACAAATCGAATTTCTTTAGGAATGCCACTATATTTTTTAAAATATCGATAACATATTTAGTTATATACCATGTTTACTTATACTTCTTCCGGAACATAAACATAAGTTAAATATGACTATAAATCATATTACATTTTTCGATATTTGTGCTACTTTGTGAGCACAACATAATATTCTTCAAGAATTAACATTTATATTATCATGCACTTGAGGAGCTATATATTTTTAAAAAAAATATTAATTGTATGCATTTCAGGAGCAATAACACAATAATTTTTATAATATAATAATTTCATTTTTTGGGATGAAATTATTCTTCTATAATATTGATTAGTGTTGAAATTGTCTTCTTCAAAATTAATAAAATAATATTCCTTGGAGATATTATGATGTTTGAATTTGTGCTACTTCAAGAGCAATGAAATAAATATTTTCTAGGAACAATGATAATTAAAAATAATTAAATATTCTTCTAAGTATTAATTTTGAATATACACTTTCAAAAGTAATAATACAATATTTTTCTGCATTGTTGACAAGAATATACTAAGTTACATTTAAACAAATATATGTTATCTAATAGTATAGTCAAAATAATATTTACGGCTTTATTATATAATTCAAAATTCAGATATTACTAATATTTTCTTTGAATAAAAGAAAAGTTTCTTTATGAACTTAATTAGTTAAAATTTTGTGTGAACAGAATGGAAATTGTTTTTCCTACCTCAACTTGTTTAGAGATGCACGAGCAGAAAGAAGAATAAGTTTGGCTAACTGTGATAGCCGAATAATCACTAACCAAGTTGGAGATGAATTTGATTTTAAAAACTTTTTCGAAAAATTGATTCAAATTTTAGCAAATTGAGAATGAATAAGTCAATCAAACAAAAATGCATAAGTACGAAAGCGATAAGCAAAAGGGAAGAGAGTGTGCAAACGATGTAATCGTGGAGGTTCGATCTCAATCAATGATCTACGACCTCCATTACCAAACTCTCTGTTACGAGCAAAGCTTTTTAACAAATTTTGATTGATTTATAGTGCAATTCAAACTCGTACAACGCTTTCAATGACTTATAAATAAGGAGCACCGATCCCTATACAATATTGAGATTTTCGGGGACCTCAATATGACCTACAAATTTAAAGAATAATGATTCTACAATTTGAGACTTATCTCTTAATAAATAATACAATCAAATTAAGTACAAAGAGAGAAATATGCTAACACTTTAATGAATAGCAATTAATGAAGCTCAAGTGTTAGGTAAGAAAAACTTTGATGAAAAATATTTTTTTTAAAAGTTGATTCAATTAGAAGTTTTTCAAAGTAAATGATTTGATAAAGATAAATAAGATGTAAGATCATTATAGTTTAGCTAAAAAATATCTCACTTAAATGCTCTTGAAAGTGTTACAATGAATGCAAAGTGAAATGATATTTATAGAGTTCAAAATATAAAAAATTCTAAGTAACCAGACAAGCAATCCGGACGTCCGCATTTTGAACGGACAACCAAGCCAGCCGTTGCGCGTCAGAATTTAGAACAATTAAAAAAAGTGACCGTTGGACAAACTGAACGTTCGCATGGCTCAATCGGATATCCTTATCGACAAAATTTCTCGAATTTTTATTTCTTGATAATATGGAAAAATGTAGGCTTTTGAATGACAGTTTTCACTTTATTTTTCAAGATAAATGATATTGTAATGAGTTTGAATATCAAATTAAAATACCTACCTTTTGAATAATAATTTTTATGTTTTTATGAGATAATCTTCCCGTGCAAAAAAATTTATTCATTGAGCTTTTTATAATTCCTTGCTAAAGATTGAAGCATTGTACCTTTACACATTAATGAAAAACATCTTAATTTGATATCTTCGAAATTTGACTATTTGAAGTTCTTTGCCTCGAGTGATTTGTCGGAATGCTTGACTTCCATTTCGATTTTTGTTGATCGTCCGATGTGAATATTTTGGTAGTGACCTTTTTGTCCCCAATCGATCAACGTTACAACAATAATTATGAAGACTTAAATTCAATTGTTAGAAATATAACTTAACTTGTCTGTTATGATCAAAACATGAAGTCAACCATATGTCAACAATTTTTCCCTTTTTGATTATGACAAACAAGATGATTTGCATAAAGTAATAATCAACAACTGGTAAAGAATATAAATTTTAGATATCACATGTTATACATATATTTCCTTTATCTTTTACAAGTCAATAATCTCAAGCATATTTATTAATTTTATTCATCAATTTCTCACATTTGTATCGAAAAATTATATGCATATCAGATCATATGTTTCCCCTTTGGCATACACAAAAGGCAGAAGAAGGGGATTTAAAACAAGTTATGTAAGAGCAAAAAGACAACCATGCACCAATAATAGCGAGTAAATTCCCTTAAAGCAGCACAAGATGCCAAGCAATGAAAGTTAAATATACTATAAATCGCATCCATAACAAAAGAAGTTAAAGTAAGCACAACTGTACCCAAAATACATAGGCATGAAAAGTAAACCATAGCTACAGCTCTAGAGGAGGTGGTGGAGGGAAGTGAGTGTAGAAGTGAGCATAAAAAGCATTTTACTAAGCATGCATTGTCGCTTGTTGAGCTTGAATTGCATCTTGTTGAGCTTGAATTGCAGCTTGTTGAACTTACAATTGGTGAAGCATCTCGCCCAGGTAGTCAATGGAGGATGTAAGTGAATCAATGCGCCCGTTGTGAAAATTATAGTGATCCTCAGTAAATGAGAAATCACTGATGGAAGGAGGAACACTAGAACTCGAAATGTCATAAAGGGGGTTCGAAACGTGTGGTATATCATCGTCATCCTCATCTCCGTCAAAAGGTAGAGGGAAAGGACCTGAAGTGGGATCGAAGTATTTAGTGTGAACCACCCATTGACCATGCTCTCTTTTACGATTTTCATGCATTTAAGAGTTTGGATATTGATGGTATCAGTATAATGGAGTGAAACGAAAGTCTCATCATGCAAGGGAATTTCAGAATGCTTAAATTTTTGATAAGAAGCATGCCATAAGGTAAAGTTTTGACGTATAGAGTGGAATGGACAAGCTTAATGAGACAGAGTGCAATGGTTGGAAAATCTAATATTTCCACCTGATAAGAAATGAATTGAGAATAAAAAGATCAAAATTATTTACTTCATCCCAATGACCCCTTCGAGGAAGAATGATATGTGCAATAATGTTTTACAAAACTTTACATGGAAGAGTGAGTTGATTTGCACTAAGTTTTGTGATGTTTTCTATGTTTTTCCTAATAACTCTACAACATGCCACGGTAGGTTTATATCATTCCAAAGCGGGATGAACTTTATGAAGAAAAATTTGAGTTTTACACACCTCAAGCTCGAAAATTTCTCAGATAAGAGCTTTAGTGATGTTAATGCGGGTGTTTTTAAGTAGAGAAGAATTTCCATTTGACCTAGGAGTGATAACCATGTTTTTGTAAAATTCTTTCATGAGATCGGGATATGCATTTTCCTCTAAGGTAGCAATCAACACCCAACCTATGGGTTCGAAGGTAGTTTTTTTTTTTTGGGAAGTATTTAATGATTGGAGATGGAAATATGAAGAATTCAGAGGAGATTTAGGGAGAAAAATACAAAAGATGGAGAAGAAAGTGAAAGAAAAGAGGCTGAATTGCGTTATTTAAAAATCAATTTTCCCGGTGAATCGAATGTCCGAATTGGCATAGTCATTTTATGCCTTTTTCTCTGTCAAACCAAACAGGGTTCCGGAGAGTCCGCTTGACTCGTCTGGTTCCTCCTTTTTTTAACATACTAAATACAGCATATAGAACACAAAAAAATGTAAGAAAACATAGTATGAATTTGACTTAATCATGTACTTCGAATTCATAAATAATGTCCAAACCTGTTCGAATATGTGAGCATCAATCAAGTGCTAGGGGTTTAGTGAAAATGTCCGCCATTTGATTTTCTGTATTCACAAATTCTAATACAATATCTCTCTTTTGTGCATGATTTCTTAAAAAGTGATGTCTAATTTCAATATGTTTCGTTCGGGAATGTAAAATGGGATTTTTTTGACAAGTTTATGGCACTAATGTTATCACACATGATAGGTATATGATCAAATGATAAGCGATAATCACTAAGGGTTTGTTTCATCCATAATACTTTGTGTAGAACAAGTAGCGGCGAAATATATTTGGTTTCGGTGGTAGAAAATGCAATGGAATTTTGTTTCTTACTAAATCATGACACAAGTGCAAAGCCTAAAAAATGACATGTTTCGCTAGTGCTCTTTCGATCAATTGTGCAACCGTCCCAATAGATATCTGAATAACTAAGTAAATCAATGTGAGTGCCTTTTGGATACCAAAGGCCTAAAGTCTAGCGCCATTAAGATAACTAAAAATTGTTTTTACGACACTAAGATGTGATTCTTTAGGATTAGATTGAAATCTAGTATATAAACACACACTAAACATGATATGGGGCCTACTTGCGGTTAAGTAAAGAAGAGATCTAGATGATCATACCTTGCTATTTAGTTAAATCTAATGAAGTACCTTGATAATCTTTGTCCAATTTTATGGACGTACTCATTGGATTATTCATTGGTTTTAAGTCTTTCATTTCAAATCTCTTGAGCATGTCCAATATATACTTATTTTGACTAATGAATATCCCATCACCAGTTTGCTTAATTTGAAGTACAAGGAAGAATTTAAGTTCTCCCATCATGCTCATTTCAAATTCCATGTTTATACAATTTGAGAATCTTTCGCAAAAACAAATATTAGTTGTACAAAATATAATATCGTCAACATAAATTTGAACAACAATCATATCATTCTTTTGAGTTTTGAGGAAAAGAATAGTATCCGCTTTACCTATTGAAAGTAGACATTTGCTCAATCTTTCATATCAAGCTCTAGGAGTTTACTTTTAACTGTAAAGAGCCTTTGAGTTTAAAAACATAATCCTGGTACTTGTGATCTTTAAAACTAGGGAGTTGCTCTACAAAAACTTCTTCTCGAATATACTCATTTAGAAATGCACTTTTAACATCCATTTGATAAAAAAAGCGAATCATTTATTACAAATAAATGCAAGAAGCATACGAATATACTCTAATCTAGCAATCGGTGTAAAAGTTTTCTCAAAATTGACGCTTTCTTCTTGATTGTAACTTGGATCACTAATCTAGACTTGTTATGCATAATTATTCCATTTTCATCTCATTTATTTCTAAAAACATATTTTGTACCAATGACGGTTTGATCATTTGGTCTAGTGACTAAATCCTAAACATGATTTTTTTCAAATTAATTTAGTTATTTTTTCATAGCTAGAATCCAAAATTTATCAAATTCGGCTTCCTTGAAATTTTCTGGTTCAATTTTCAAAATAAAAGTACAACTACTGAGATGATTTTTAGTAGAAGCTCTAGTAGTAATACATTTGGATGGATCACCAATAATTAGTTCTTTTGGGTGAGAAGGAACAAATATCCATTATTTTGGTAGAGTATGGTCATTTGGTATTTTCGAATGTTCTATTTCACTTTGTTGAACGCTTGCTTCTTCCTTTGGATCTTCCTTGTTTTGATCTTGAATATTCATTTGTTCGAAAGAAATCTCCAATCTTACATCATTATCAATACCTTTCTCATAATTAAAAGGATTAGTTTCATCAAAAATAGCATGCATAGATTCTTCAACGACTAGAGTTCTTTTGTTAAAGATTCTATAAGTTTTGGTAGTCAATGAATATCCTAGAAAATTTACAATATCGGATTTTGAATCAATTTTTTTCAAATTTTCTTTTGTGTTTAATATAAAGCATTTGCAACCAAATATTTTGAAATAACCTATATTTTGAATTCTATTTTTTCAAAGCTCATAGGGAGTTTTAGTTTTCTTTCGACTAACTAAAAGTCTATTAACAATGTAGCAAGTGATGTTAACGGCTTCGGTCCAAAAGTATTTTTGCAAGCTATTTTCATTAAGCACGGTCCTAGTAATTTCTTGCAATGTATGATTCTTTCTATCTACTAAACCATTTTGTTGAGAAGTTCTGGGAGCCGAGAAATTACGTTCATATCCATTTTCATTACAAAAATTTCATTACAAAAATTATCAAAAGTGATATTATCAAATTCTCCACCATGATCGCTTCTAATAGTTGTAATGGAGTATTCTTTTTCATTTTGAACATTTTTACAAATTTTTTTAAATATATTCAAAGCTTCATCTTTTAGACTTACAAATAAGATCCAAGTAAATCTAGAAAAGTTGCTGACAATGACAAATGCATAATGTTTACCACCTAGGCTAGCGGTTTTAGAAGGTCCAAAAAGGTCTATGTAGAGTAGTTGTAGCGGTTTTGTAGTTGAAGAGTATAGTTTAAGTTTAAAAGAACTCTCCACTTGTTTCCCAAGTTGACAAGTATCACAAATTTTATCTTTCTCAAACTTTAAGTTTGGCAAGCCTTTTCCAAAACAAATTTTGAAATTTCTTTTAGAGAAGATCCATACTAAGATGACCTAATCTCCTATACCAAAACCAAGTATCCTCCTTTAAATTTGGTAAACATTTTTCATCACTTTCAAATTCGATATTTATGATATAAACATCTTTACTTCGGTATCATATAAACATCACATCTTTTGATGTAACATCCTTAATAAGGCATTCAGAAGAATCGAATTTAATACGATATCCTTTTTCACATAATTCACTAATATTAAGCAAATTATGTTTGAGATTATTTACCAATAAAACATTTTCAATTGAAGGAGAAGGATGGTTACCGATACTTCCAATTCCAATGATATTTTCGTTTTGTATTATCCTCGAATGTGGCATGACCTTCATCCCTCTTTTTGAGGTTTGATAGTAATATTCTATCTATGGTCATGTACTTTGAACATCCACTATTGAAGAACCATTAGCCATTCTTCTTCTTTGGTACCTACAAAAAATAATTTCATTTTTGATCTTTGGTACCCATATAAGTTTGGGTCTTTGGTAGTTCGTTTTAGTGGACTGTCGAATCCACTTGTTCTTACTCTTAAAGTGTAGCATCTTTTTGGTTAGACAATTATAAGCAATATGTCCATCTTTATTGCAAAAGCTACATGTAGTGTTTGAAATAGAGGTGTTTGATGCTTTGACAAATAAATTTTTGAAAGATTTTTGTTTCAAGAATGGTTTATGTCCTATTCCTCATTTATTAAAAACACACTTTTGATCACCAATCATTAAATCAAAGTTCTTACCTTGAGTGCATTTGCAAATAATCTTAGTTACATCTTCAACCTTTTCTTTTAAAGAAGAATTTTCTTTAATCTATGAATCATAATTAACATTTTCCATTTTGAGGTCATTTTGAGTTTCTCAAATTTTATTCATTTCATTTTTCAACAAGTAGTGTTTTGTTTTAAGAATTGAGTGATTTAAGACAAACTTTTCAAATTCCTCAAGAATTTCATTAGAGGAGATAGATAAATCGTTATATGAACATTTTTCAATAGAATTTACCTCATATTCGATTGTCATGAAGCACATGTTGGCGACTTCTTCTTGACTATCATTTTCATCATGATAATCATCGTTACTTTCATCACATGTCGCTTGGAGTGCCTTTTTCTTGATAACCCTCTTTTTTCTTGGATGTTGAATTCTCTTGTGACCGGGTTTGTCACAATCATAGCAAATAATGTTCTTACTTCTTTCTTTTGGAATATCCAATTATTTCGAAAACATTTCCATTTTTAACAAGAAAAACTAAATCATCGAGCTCTTCATCACTCATATTTTCACTGTAGTTCCTTCTTCAATTACCGATTTTAAAGCAATTGGTGTTTAGGAGACTCCTTTGATTCCTCTTTGTTTTTCCTCACTTTCTCCTTAGTTTCAACGTTTGAGTTCATAAGTCATCAAGGTTCCATATGGTTCCTCTAAGGGATATGTGTTTATATCCTTTGTGTTTTCTATTAGCTTCCGTATAGGGCTCCATTCCTCCGAGAGTGACTTAAGCA
>CAIGRR010057654.1:0-19926 GCA_903798365.1 Fraxinus sp. 1973-6204
TTTTTTTTTTTTTTTGTGTGATGTTTTCACATATTTGTTTCTAAAAATTCTTTTCATCCTCGCTTGGCCTTGTGCCAGTCAATGAGGAGCTCAAAGCTACAGGGAAATTTGAATTGATGGATCTTCATGTTGATGAAGCTGAACATAGCATGGAAATGCACCTGCCTTATCTTGCTAAAATTTTTCAGGGGTATGTTTTGTTGAATCTAAATTTAATTCTTTTTTTATCTTTCACTAAAGCCAATATGCTGCATATATTAATATAGGTATCCTATAAAGATTGTTCCTATTTTGGTTGGTGCTCTTAATGCTGAAAATGAAGCCATGTATGGACGATTGCTAGCGAAATATGTGGATGATCCCAGTAATTTTTTTTCAGTGTCCTCAGATTTTTGTCATTGGGGCGCTAGGTATGTACTACTCTATGCTACAAAATATGGTTAGAAATTCTATTCAAATATTGTTTATTCTTAACTCTAACAGACTCATCAAATAATGATCCTCTGCATTCATTGTTTCACTTATTATAAATGTAGCTTCTGGATTGTTTGATACAATCCATGGCATGCATAATATTTTTCATAACTAATTTAACTAGAAATTTAGGCTAAATGATTTTATTCGTAAACAATCAACTATATTTGTTTTATAATAGTACAATCCAATCTATGAAATGAAATAAACAATATTCCTAAATATAGAAGGAAAAAAAAACCAAAAATAACTTTTACCATAATACCTAGTTAAACTAGAATATAAATGTAAATAGAAAATAAGTTAAAATAAATTTTCTATATATAATTGTTTCTATTCCAACTCTCCCCTCAAGTTGGTGNTTTTATAATAGTACAATCCAACCTATGAAATGAAATAAACAATATTCCTAAATATAGAAGGAAAAACCAAAAATAACTTTACCATAATACCTAGTTAAACTAGAATATAAATGTAAATAGAAAATAAGTTAAAATAAATTTTCTATATATAATTGTTCTATTCCAACTCTCCCCTCAAGTTGGTGCATCGATATCAACACATGCCCAACTTGGATGGTGATGTATGGAATGACCCACAACTTGAAAACATTTGCTCGATTTTGATTGCTACTCCAAGTATCGTTCTCTTGGTTAGATGGTCAGGCATGGGAAGTTACTTGAGATACATGAGAAATATGATCAGCAGCAAAAGATTGAAGCTCATCCACAGACAGCATGCCCAAGAGGGTTGAAAGATCTTAGAACACTACTGAGGCCAATGATCTGTCACTATGTCACATACCTAATGGCTAGATCGACCAAGGTGAAGGTTAGGTCTAAGACTGGACACGGGTCGATTCGGTTCGGTTCGGTTCGGTTTGGTTCTCTTCAGACCGAATCAACCCAAAATTTTCGAGTTTTTAATAAATGGAACCATCGTGTCCAAATATAATTATGAAACCGTTCGGATTCGGTTTGATTCCGTACCATAATTAAATTTTTTAACATTTACAGCAACACTACATAAATACAACTAATGACATGTTCATTCGTAACTTTTACAGATTAACGTAGCCCAATTTAAAAATATATAAATAAGAAGCTGTCCAATAAGATTAATTCAATGTATACAAATACCAAAAAGTAGATACTAATATTAAAACATTGGTGATCCATATCAATAATTCATTTGCTTCAAGCAGTCTGCATGAAGAATTGGGTTTATACGGGAGTGGGCGTAATGCTGCTTACCAAATGAAATTGGAATGGAAAGAGAAATGATAAGGCCCAAATGTTGGGCTAACAAAAAATTAATTTGCTGGATTTGGCTAGTTTGTTTAATTAATTTGCTAATTTGTTTAGAAAAAATTAAAACGATTTAATTAATTCAATATAAAAAATAAAAAAAAAAATTTAGATTCGGTTCTTCGGTTCTTAGTCTAGAACCGAGAATCGATCCAAACCCATCGGTTTTCAATTCAGAAACCCGTTCGGGTATTAACTTATGAAGAACCGCTCGGTTTGAAAGTTTTATCCAGCCCTAGTTAGGTCGCTGGATGGGTTTCGACAGCTGCATGTAGAGTAGAAGGGTCGCACAAACTCTTTTAAGGCATACCAAATAGCTGGGTTGACTTAGATGAAGGGTCAAACTTCTCTGAGAAGGCAACTGGAGGATCACAACAATAAAACTTGCCACAAATAGAAACTTCAGGGATTAACTTGCGCCCATTTGAAAGTTCAGGAACTGAATTTAATTTTTCAAAACGTTTAGGGACTAACTTGAAATTTAGGCTCAATGATTTTATTCATAGACAATCAACTCTATTTATAATAGGACAACCTAACCTATGAGAGGAAAGGAGAGTATTCTTAATTATAGAAGAAAAAGGATAATGAAACAATAAATGCTACCATAATTCCTAGTTAAACTATAATACGAAAGTAAATAGAAAATAAATTAAATTAGACTTCTATTCCAACTATTTATGTGATTTCTATACGAAACTATTGGTTGACGATATAACTTTTCTCATAGTTTTATTGATTTTGCACCTTTTGAAAATTATCACAAGAATTTTCAACGCATCAAATAAAGAAATGAAGCCATTTAACAATCCGAATTTCAACCTTAGGAAAAAGGACCTGTTAACAATTTATCACAGACTTGGCTCTTCTGAGCACCCATGTAGCACTTAGTTCCTCAATTCCTTTCGATACGGTCTTTAGTTAAGTCAACCTCCTTCAATTGGCAGTTCTAGCAACAAGATCTGATGGGTATTTTAATTGGGGCAGTGTGCAACGTGCATGGCAAGGGAAAAGTAGTGCGAAGCAAATCTTTTGGTGGAGTAGGCAACATCAGAGAGGCCGCCTACTATGGGTTGCAACTTGCACGGATGGGGTTCCTCAAACGATGCAGAGCCTATTGATTTTGGATCTGGTGTTGAGATGAAATCTGATACAAATCATTTTGATCGACCGGTCAATCTTAATTTGTGGATAGTTGATTTTGGTGAGGATTATGATAGCCCGCCCCAAATTTTACATGGAAGTTGACATGTAATGAAAGAGCGTGGAGAAACAAATAGTGGTGGTGGAGGACTATATAATAATTTTTTAGTAATCAACCATCAAATAGCATCAGATCGTTACAAAAGGAAGTTGATTGACCATATTTAATCCTTCCTTATTGATGTTAGAAAAACATTACAGGTGTGACATAACTATCCTTACATATGATGCTTCTTCTACAATTATGCACTTATTCATTAAGTTAGCGGACTTGTTTTATTTATTCCTTTGTGAAATATGTCATTGAACATTTATACTTTCACCTTCTTTTTCTCTTGCTAGGTTCAACTACATGCATCATGACAAAAAACATGGAGCGATCTACAAGTCCATAGAGGCATTGGATCGAATGGGGATGGAGATAATCGAAACGGGAGATCCAGACGAATTTAAACAGTATCTATTGAAGACAGACAATACAATCTGTGGACGCCATCCTATTAGTGTCTTTCTTCATGTAAATATCTTAAACTTCCCTTTTTTCTGGTGCATGAGTAGAAAAGACTTCTTTGCTTCTGAATTTTAGCTGTAAGTAGAACTTAATGAAATTTGAGACGAGTTTGCTTACTCTTGCAATCCACTTCTTCCCGTACCGTTAAATGCTTCAATAGCTTAAATAGAAGTCTGAAAATTTTAAAAAAGGATTCTAAAGCTCAAATCTTTTAGCTTTATGGAGATGCTTTATCACTTCTTTTTCTTTCTTTTTATAAATTTTGGGAGGAGGGTTTCACAGATAAGTTCCTTTTGAGAGTTTGGCTGCCTCCATAAACGTAGTATTTTGTGATTTATTATAAATATATCTCTATAAATGCACGCTTGTTTTTGTATGAGAATGAATCTCTCTCTCCACACATATGCACCCACACACAAACATACGTACCAAATATGCATCGTCTGTATCTGGTGAGATTTCTAGCGTTACATCATACGTCATGTTCTCTAGTGGCATTTCATGTGTAGAATATGTACAAGACTTCAACTTCTTTTTCTTTCTTAATAGTGTTTATCTGTGTTCATTTCTCCCTACTGAAATGCCATTATATTTTTGTTTGATTTTCTAACCACGTTTCATCTTTCAAATTTGATTAGATGTTGAAGAATAGCTCAACGAAGATAAAAATTCGGTTCCTTCGATACGAACAGTCAAGTCAGTGCAAAAGCACAAGAGACAGCAGTGTAAGTTATGCATCCGCAGCGGCGAAAATTGATGCCTGAATTTGTGTAGGGAACACAATGTTTTACTTTTTCTGAAGGATATCATTTCAGTGCAATCTAACTGGCTGTAATTTCTAATCTTTATTTACTACCTCTGGAAATAGCAAACCTTATGTGTTCCCTATTAAAGTTATCGCTGGTGATGGAATTCTCCAAGTTCTCTCTTTGGCTGTTCAAATAAAAAGACTTGGTCATTTAATTTTGGGTTCTTTTTGAAGAGTGTGAAGAATTGATTGTCTAATCATAACTTTACTAGAGGGTTCAACTAGGCCAGTCGATCTATATTGCCTCAACTTACTAGAGTTGAGTTGCTTTGTAGAGACTATTTTCTGCGAACAAGAATTCTGATTTTCTGGTACACTTCATTAGGATGTATTGGGTATTGGGCTTCCATTTGACATGGTCAATCTGAGAAGTAGCGCAAGTCCTTATTTTCAAGTGTAATTGATATGGAATTTATCGGTTACCAGGTGGGGTTGATGCTTTGTTTAGTATATTTTCAAGGTCAACGAGTATGTCTTATCAAATTGGGTTGGATTTGCCATGTTAAGAAATGTTTTCAAGTGAACGTGTCCATTCACCCAAATATCTCCCTACCTAACTACGGCAACTTGCCATAACAATATTTTTAACTAAGAGATCAAATCAACTCAAAATTTTAACTCTGAATTTTTAAGTATAGCTCAAAATGCATTCCATTGTAGCAAAACAGTTGAATTTGGAAACAACAAAATCAATCCAAACTCAAAATCTCTTTATACCACTCTCTCCAACTCCAACGTTCGTGTCTACACAACCAGTTCTTGAATGCACGATCAATTTCCTGATATCTTAGGACATGTTCGGTGCAAGTACTTTTCTCTCTCGCTAAACCTGTCCAATATTGTCCAATCCAACCTACCAAACATGCCCTTAATTTTCAACCTCTAGGGGCACAGTCCATGCACCTTCAGATTCCATGGGTTCAATGACCACGACTCTACCATCTGATAACCCTAAGGCAATCTGGTTTGCCTTTTGTGGATGAGCGGCAACCACCAGTGGATATACATGAGTTCTGCATCCACCATAACAAGCATTAAATTAAGCACCTTAACATGAGTGAATGCACACGCACACAAAGTTGGATCGCTGATGCTGAAGAATATGAATTCTGCCAAAATTTATGACAAATTGCCGAAGAAAATTACACTTTTTGCTTGTCAAGAAAGCAAAACTGGAGCTTGTATCTCACTTTGTGAAAATCTATAGTGGATATGGATATCGATACAATCTCATCTTGTGTTCAACTCCAGGTCACAAGTTACTCAATATTGGGTGAAAATGCAGTTAAGCTCCATTTGTTTTGTACGAAAATAGATTTATAAGAAACAAAATTCAGGAAAATAAGTATTGGTATAGAAGGATGTTGTCCATATTTTCCATCCCCTTTTTACTTCTGTTTTCCTGTGAAACAAACAGAACAAGATAGTCCTTTTGTCTGAAATTGCCAAAACTAACTAATTTTCTTGAGACATTTTTGTGAGCAAGACTGAACTATGGACATGCAGTTTTGCACGCATCGGCTGGAGAGAGATGTGACTAAAAACCATGAATTATGCAACTAAACCATTGATACAGCATTTATGTTTATAAATTGTTGGTTGAGTCAAACGCATTCAAGTACCTGATATGCGGTGGAAGGTATTCAAGGTAAGCAGAGGGATCAATCTCAAATCTTGGAACGAGATCTGAAGCACCAAGTATCAGAACGATTCCATCCCTCATGACAGCATATAACAATTCAGCATCACAAGAAAATGCAGCATGGGCAATCCGTGCACAGAAGTTTCCAACGACCCACTGAAATTATAGCAGATATAAAATGTGAAGTCACGCGTATGACAACATTGAAGCCCTTTTCATTTAAACGTGTCTGAGAGAGGGAGATACCTGCTTAACACATTGTAGTTTTGTTGTTTCGTATATTGCAAGTTGAGTCTCATGTACAGCAAGAAAGTGTGTTTCATCCTTGTCAAATTGGACATGAGTCTCTGATAGTTCTGATGGTAACCAGCCGGTGGAAATCTCTAAAAATGTGTTATTCTTTTTCTCCCACGTGATTGAATCCCACACAACAATCTGCGGAACGATGGAGGAAAATTAGATTGTTGTATGTTCATGACAACAATCTTAAAGTTAGCAACCATGAAATCAACTCATATTTATGTTACGTAGCGAATCTTGAACCGATCTGTGACCAAAAGTCAATCAATTGTATCTCTGTGTCAAGATTGACAACAGATTTATTTTCAAACATGGAAAATGTAGTATTCATATTTTATAGGCCTGTATAAACAAACAAGATTTTAGTTTCTTTTTCTTTCTTTGTACAATCTAGTGCTATAAAATCCTCCCTACCAAGCATGCCAATATCATCTGAATAGTATATATTTGACAATCTGACCTCAATTAAGCTGGTAAATAAATTATGATACCAGAAAACATTGATTGATTTATATTCAAAGGAGGAATCTGGCTGTCCCGCACGATCAACCAATGGACTATATAGAATACTAACCTGAACATCCAATCCAGAAGAGACGAGTACATTTAACACGGTCGAGAAAGAAAGGCTGCTAATTCTCTTAGTGTGGCCCTTAAGCTTATTTATCATCTGCAAAATGAAGGCAATGGCTAGATGCTGCATATTTCTTCTTAATCGTTTTAACTCTAATATAAGTGTATGTAGGACACATATATCATACCTCGTCCGCACGGACATTATAGATGAGAATTGTTGAATCATCCATGCCAATAGCAATTATGTTGTTATCTGGTGGATAGAACACAATACATGTTGCTGCAGGTGGAGATTGCATGAAACTTCTCATTCTCTACAGTAATCGAGCAAATTGGAAATAGTAGGTTAGATTTTTCTATATGTCAAGCATCCCAAAGTTCAATGATACGAGAGCTCTAAGTTAGGTGCTACCCCGTGAACTGAACATAGAACATTTTGACAATCTTTCACTAGCACCCAAAGCAGCAACAACTTTTAGGATTACCTTAAAAATCAACATGTTGAACAAAGAAACCATCTTTCCAGATGCTGAGACAACATAAGAATCATTCTTGGACAAGCAAAAGCACGGTGAAACTAAGTCGATGTTACTGTCGGGAAGGTCATTGATCATCAGCAACCCACTCTTTGGTTGCCACAGTTGAGGGACACACTTTGTAGTTGCCTGTTGAAGCAAATACTCAGTTACTCTTTAAGCAATGACTGAAATCGAAGATACATATAAACACGCACTTGCGTACGTGCACAGAGAGAGAGAGAGAGATTAATAATAAGTGAAATACCTTTCCGCTCAAATTAGAATCATTTTTTGACCACCTCCAAAGTAGATGAATCCCATCTTCTGCTAATGCCAAAATGCCATTACCTGCATTAGTGTATAACAACCTCCGAATCTGCAATCATCAAATGTGATACTATGAGTTACTCTTTTCTTATCTCTCTCCCCCTTTTTCCCAGATGAAACGAGTGAAAAAAATAAAAATAAAGCAGTTCTAAAAAATGAATATAGTCCCATCTTCAATTAAATAAACGTTTTCATATTTCGAAGAAAAGTTGAATCAATTTATGGTCGGGAATAATTATAATATTCCACCACCACAGTCAGTCCTCATATAGATAGATATATGATTTATAGTGCAATTGCATAAAAATGCATTTTATGCTATAATGATTTATGAAATCGCTAACCAAAAAGTATTGCCCATTTAGTCCTCAATCCAAGTTATGGAAAGGGAGAAAAATAAAGGCTACTACGATGATATGCTATCCAGATCATCCAATTAACATAGGGATGAAAATAAACAAAGTGCAAATACTTTATACTGAGCCCAGCACTCAAAAAGTTTCATCTTTGATTTCTAAATAATTTTCCAAGGAAATGAGCAAAATTATTCTGAGTGTTGATAATGAACGCTAGAAGAAATAGTGATGACGAATTGAAGGTACTTTGTTCATACACTTAATGGCTGAGAATTTGATTTCACCTTGAGCAAATAGAGACGTTAGGTAACTAGTATTTTAACATGAGGTCATTTCAGTTACCTTTTTCGTCTCGACTTTGAAAGTGAGTTGCAAGGATCGACAACGTGAAACCTCAACGATTTTAGAAATGTTCTGAATCTCCAGTTTGATACCCTGCTCCACAGACTTTACAGGTATTACATTTTCCAAATTACCTGGAGCTTTTTCCTGTGATAAGCAATCAATTTTCTAAATGTAAACTACACAGTTTCCAATCTAGAATGCTAGACTCTAATGGCATGTCAGGTAAAAAGGACTTTAAAGATTAGACAGTACTATTGAAGAAAAAACAAGTCAAAATCTTTTCCATCGTATTCTTCAGTCCTGTCCAATACTGCCCACCATACATCCTCTAAAGGTACAAATTCTCTTTTTGTATTATGATACTAATGAGATCTTTAAAACTGCAAATGAGCGAAAGTGTAAAATAGAACGAACTTTTTCAGGATCACTTGCCACAGGGACATCTCCATGTGCGATTCTAGCTTTAGCAGGAAGAGGAATTGAATCGACAGCAAGCTGTACGGAATAATAAACAGTAAGTAGTAGTATTTTTCTACTGAAGAAAAACCGTAAAAGGATTCAGGTGCTGACCTTTATCGAGGAATTCAATAGGAATTCAGAGGAATCACCAGAAACAAAGGTAAAAGTTTGAAGCAACTGACGGCCACGATGGTTGGCCAAGATTTTGATTCTATTGTGATCCGAGAAAACAGCCAGTAGAGTGCCTTCCTTGTTGAAGCGAATATATGGGCTTGCCTTGAATATCAGAACAGAGGCAGACAAGAACATCAAACAACCATTTTGTTCGGATATTAAGCTGATGATATTAGGAGATAGAGCATGACTTTGGTACATGGTATGGTAACTTTTGTTGCTTCTTTATTGGTATCCAATCCAATATACCAAACATGACATAAAAGTTATAACTAGCAAGATAATTGGAATGATTCAACACTAATGAAGCACATACCGGTAAACCTCCATCTGCATCAATAACTGCCAAAATATCCGCATTGTCCATGTCCCAAACTTTGATCACATGCTCATCACCAGCGGCTAAGAACTTATCATTGCTTGTATCAAATTGAACGTGCCCTGATGCATGTTTGCAAAGTCCGCGGTAGTTCTTCATAACAAAACCTTCACTCTGATTCCATTCAACTAAATATGACCCTCCATCTTTATTAGTCCCACATGAGAAAAGCCTAGCAAGGATTAAAACAACTCAGTTTGGATAGGAAAATATTAATACAATAAAGTTGTCCAGTCCTAATCACCTTTTACCATCAGTACTATAAGACATTCTCGTGGGACATAAACCGGGAGCAGCATAGGTAATCCTTGATCCGATATTGTCAAACAACCATGCTTTCATCTGACCAATCGTTGATATCGAAAATACAAACTGAGACACAAGGAAATTATATTTGAGCACTTGATAAGTTACTAACTTTAAACACAAAAGAATTATATAAATTTAGACTTATTTAAATATATGTACAATTTTTTTAGCTTAGCCAAACATGCACATTATCTAGAATCAGATGAATTAAAAAAAAAAGAGTGGCAACAGCATTAATTGAGTCCTTACATGAATATTTTCGTTCTCATGAGGGCATAAAGAGTACACAGGAGCTCCATGACCTTCAAACGTAAACTGTTTGGCACCAGTCACAGTATCCCACACCTTGCACCAGCAACAAAATATAATTTGTCAATTTCCCAATGATATATTTCAACTACTTAAACACAAAAACCAACCTGAATCAACTTATCATCACCGCAGCTTATGGCAACAAGTTTGTTGTATGGTTTAGCGAATGCTAGATCATTTACACTGCCATCATGTGCATCAATCTGAGCGGTGAAAGTCAACATCAGAAGGAAACAAATAACTCCAAATTATGAGTAAAATAAAAGCTATTAAAATCTACCTCCAAATGTTTTTCAGTGTAATTTTCACTGTAGTGGTAAGAATATAACTGCACTAGATTTTTGGAGTACGCAACCCCTGATATTGACAGTGAAATTCAGATTTAAAACAAGCACTACGAACAAGTAGATAATGGGATTTAATAGTTGTGGACTTCACCAAATAGTAATCCATCTGGGCTCCACAGAATACGATTGACAGAAATGTGTGGGTTTTTCACCATATCCTCCTGAATGAAGAGTGGTAGAAATTACAATATCAGACAATTTACTTGTTACCAAAAGTGAGACTATAATGGAGCCAAGACTTGGAAAAGAATGGATATACCAAAAACATTGCTGAGATTGTTTTTATTTCCCAAACCATAAATTGCCTCGTGAACAACTTCTTCGCAGAAGTAACATTCCACAGTTCTATGCCCCCCGTATTATTTCCAACTAAAAGAAATAAATAAGCAGTATTTAATGAGTTTAAAGAAACAAGATAATTAGGCAAAATATGAAATAACAGTCCAACATCTTTCCCACTATAGAGCAACCTAATAGAAGAGTCTGTTGAACAGGGTGAAAATCTATGCTAGTTGGAGAAGAGCCCATATCTAAAACGCGTTCAACAGTTGCAGGAAGATCATAAGGAGTTTCCTTTATGGGTGACACTACCTGCATACGCATAAAACACAATAAGAAAAATCATTTTGAGTAGAAAATCCCTGTAGTTCACTTGTATCGTGGAAAGGAAGACACATAAGAAGTTTCTAATATATATGGTTCCTCACATAAAGATTAATCACCTCATTCAAAGTCACCGTGGACCTTATCTTAGAGGTATCACCAAAATTTGTATTCCCATCCAGAGATTCTGATGCCAAACGCATTATATAGAATGTGGTCAAACACAAAATAAATGAAACAGATGACAATTAAAAGACTAGGTAAAATTCAGAGACTACCTTGGTTGGTTAGATTTTCAAGATTCATGGCTCCATCAGAAATTGCAGATTCCGTCACTGTGGATGGATTACAAGTCGACTTGGCTAAGACAGGTAATATAGACTCTGGCATTGGTGTGGAGGGCTGAACAGAATATCAAATCAAGCATTAAAAGAGAAACAGCTGCAGGTATCCATAAAGAAATGGATCAGGTCACAAGGACAGGGCATAAAGATAATAAGATAAATTGTTTTTCAGCTAAAATCTTACCGACGGACTTCCCTCATTTAATTGATCTGGTCCCGGACACTTATGATCCGTAAATAGGGTGTCAATATGAGGCTGTGGATGAGGATGTGTACAATGAAGGTGCTGCCAGTTCAAACTGTATGTAGTGAAATAAAATCAGTCGCTCCAAGATCATAAACGAGTGTATGGGTATACTAAGATAACATAAATAATTAACCGGAATAGCAAATAGCTAATTGCTTCAGCTGATAAAAACAGGCGCCGATTTTCAAATAACATACTAAACGTGGAAAAGGAAGAGAAATACCTCTGGTTGATCAAACGCCTTAACCTCGACTTGTTAATTTGAGGGAATTTCGTTCTTCCCCGGAGAAGGGGATTTGCCTCAATGACGATGGTAAGTTCGTTCATCATCTGTTTTCTAGCAGACATTGTATCTCCATAAGAGGAGAGTGAACCATGCTCCCTATTAATTCATCGCGTACTTCGTGTTACTAGTAAAATAGTGTACAACTTCCAAAACTCGGCATATTTATGACTGTTATAAGTACATCACAAACCTGAAGTCATCTAATGTAAGAAGCTGAGTAATTTCTTTGTAGAGTTCTTTGTTTGATTGGGCAAAAACTTTAAGATCTTTGCGAAGAATGTCTAAAGCCACTGCATGATCATGCCTATCACCGAAAATTGTTATGTGCATACATGAATGACAGCATGAATCACAAAACAATAACTAAAAATGGTTCATTAAACCATGAACTTACTTGTCCAGTGCCTCGAGAAACATTTGCTTCCTAATCTCAAAATAAATCTTAGTCGAGTACTTGTTGTCTTCAACTACTGTGAAACTTGAAAGATATTTCTCTGACTCCTCCCAGTTCCCGTTCAGCACCAGGTCTTCAAAATATTTAATGTCAAAGAAATAACCCGTCTCCTGCTCTAGCCTGTTTGAGAATTCAAAAGATAAGTTGGTGATCAACTGAAATCCGGTCAAAAAGACAGATATTATAACTCACATGTGAGCAGTCCTCTTGAGGTTTTCCTCATTACAGAACTGTAAGATCAAGAAGATAAGGTCTTTGCTTAGAGACATCGTCGTAGTAACACTATCCTTTCTGCAAAACCTTAATATAATTATTAGACAGCAAACAAACCTACAAGTTCACGATAATATGTGATAAATTCAGTCTGTTAAATACACACTTATAGTAAAACACTAGTGCATCATTCTTCACAAATCACCATTCAATTCTTACGAAGACATTAGAAGCACTGAAATCGTTTATTCAAGCATTAAGCATTTGAATAATGTCTTTTGCAGAATGGCTGCAAAAGTTCTGAATAAATGACCTGCATAATTTGTCATTGATTAAGCCCTGATCCCTACTTCCAAAAGCAATCAGAAAATGAGTGTTCACACAGATTTATAGTAGCTGTCAAACTCAATGTGAGAGCTAGATCGACTTGCAGCTCTAGGTTTCACTATATCTCTCTATGTATCTCAGAAAATGGCCCCTGAAAATCCTTTAAATATCATAGAACATTAGGCTGACCTAATACAGATATGGAATATCCAACATAATCCATCAAAAATTGAGAAGAAAAAAACTCGAGAGGAGAAGAAGGACATGTCCAAGGAATCAAATGATAATGGAGTTTCACTAGATCTCTCTCTATCTCTTAGTCTTCGAGGATCAGCAAGAATTGAATTTTCAAAATGATACGCAGAACAAAGAAACAGAAAAGGGTATTTATACAACATAGAATTCAAGAAGCTTGTTATTGAAAAATATTGAGGAAATTGAGTTCCCAAGAATAAATCCAATGCCATATGCATAAAAGAGACATGTGTACATTGATGCACACGTATAAAAATGCATATACGTGTCGATACATACATATGTAGAAAACTCAAGACTATATATCAGAACAATCAAGCACGTAAGAACAATGGAATTCCAGGTGATCAATTAAAAAATTCATACAAAACAATTCAGAAAAAATGGGGAAAAGAACTTGCAACTACAATTATACTCGGAACAGTAAAATTGAAACTCAAATGAAGCCTCCATATCAATTGAGTAAAGTAAAGTTAAAAAAGGTATTGGATCAATCTTAAAGCAATTTAAAATAAGCTAAAAAAACTAATTATAATTACAATACATGCAGATTCAAGAAACCCTCTTCATCACAGCATCAAATGAATCAAGAGATAAAAATTATAAACAAAGATCAACAACCCAGCTCCAAATTTAAGGGTTTTAAGTCTTTCGTATCCTTGATTTCATCGGTTAAAAAAAAAGTGAAAAAATAAAAAGAAAAGAAGCAAAAATGGAGTTGAAACGCTTTAATTACTTTTTTACTGGAAAAGGAAAAGGCTGAATTGAATACAAAGTTCTTTCCCTCTGTATACTGAGAAAATGCTTGTTCTATATAGAAAACGATGCTTCCTAGGTGATAAGAAACAGTACTTATCTGATAAGTGGTTGTCACGTCGGGTGGGTTTTCGAACCCAGGTTGATGCAGAAATCTCTGTCGGGACATACTTTTAGTCAACGTTTTTCTTGTTCTAGTAGAATTTGAAAAAATGTTAACAATTACCCCACCATGAAAAATTATACTCCCTCCATCCCAATTATATAGGTTTGTTTAATTTTTCATACGAATTAAGAAAGTTTTTTAATATCATTGGAAAATTAATTTTTGATAACATCTTTCCTAATTTACCCCTATTTAATTTTTAGTATGTAAAACTAAATTATTGTTGGAATTAATAAAGAATTTGAAGAAGAAGAAATAAGAGTTGTTCCATGTTTCCAAAAAGTGAGAAATGTGTGTATTTGGATGATTTCAAGAAGTTGGTACATTAAGTAGAGAAAATTTAATAAAGGTATATTGATAAAAGAACACAACAAAATATTCTACATTAGAAAATCAGCCTATATATTTGGGACAAGAGAAAAAAGAAACTCAGCCTATATAATTGGGACGGAGGGAGTAAGAAACAAATAATTTTTAACTGATAAATGATAATTATTAATTAGGAGTAACACTTCTTAATAATACCCCCATTTTGTTTTTTTCCATTCTTATTGATTTTGAATTTAAAATTCTCACATCTTTTGATATCTATAATTCTTATTATGTCGGGATCTTTGTTTTCATTCATTTTCACCTATTTTATGTGCAAGAGAATAAGAATGCTTATTTAGATCGTTTACAAATATATACCACTTTAAGATTTTTTTTTTTTGCCCTCTTTCGTATCTGATTCTTATTGTATAAAGTAGAAGAGTTTAATTTTTTAGACGAAAACTTGAAAAACTAATGAACAAATCATGCAATACCCTAACATTTACATGTTTTGTGCAAGATAATCATATGCTTTTAAGGAGTTTTTTAGCATTTTGGCTGGATATATAAAAATTGGAGTTGTTCTAACGAAAAAGCCCTTGGGCATTTTAGTGAATTGAAGTGTACATGATANTAATGAACAAATCATGCAATACCCTAACATTTACATGTTTTGTGCAAGATAATCATATGCTTTTAAGGAGTTTTTTAGCATTTTGGCTGGATATATAAAAATTGGAGTTGTTCTAACGAAAAAGCCCTTGGGCATTTTAGTGAATTGAAGTGTACATGATAAGCTATGGATGAATTTAACAGAATTGAATGGTATAATTATCTTTCATAACGTTTGCCTGATTTAAGGGATGTTGCATCAAAATGAAAGGATATGATTGCGTTTGCGAAAATGTAAATGTTAGGATTATTTGTGCAAATTACCCAATTTTTATTATCAAGTTCTGATGGGAAAGAGTTGTATACATTGCAAAAAACAATTGTCCAACCTACCAAATATAGCTTATTTAAAAGCTATACCTAATAAATAAGCAAAAGGAAAAAAAAAATCATATAAAAATCATATATGTAAGTTTTCCATTATCATGTATTACCTCTCCCAAATATTACTCCATCCATTTGCCAAAAATCACATTTACTCTCAAAGAAATGATCCCAAAAACGTATTCTCAATATTATTCTCAATCCTTCAACAATTATTTTCAACCTTCACAAATTCTACCTTGCCAAAATATTCCAAGAAAAAGAGAATAAGCCCATCATGAATGTGATAAAAAAAATCGTCATTTTAAATTGCAGATTCTTACTACTCACTAGAATTCTTCCCCTAATTCTTCTCACGATAGTAACACAAAATGAAATAAGGAAGGCAATATGCTAATTTTGTGAATTATTATCGAATTTTAATGTTTCTAATTACGGTTCACGTTTGCACTTCTTTCAAACTATAATTTATAGCATATTACTTCCCAATTGAGGAGAAATATTGAAAATTGGTATAGAGTTGATACGAGGTAATGATTACTAAGGATATAGTTTTTTGAAATATTCGCCTACAATTTGATTGGATTTTGGTAAAGCAAGCAATTTTTTGTAAGCTAACAACTTATTAGGAGGAGCATTATTTTATAACATTGAACACTCAAAATCTTAAGGTCCCCGGTGATAATAACCATTTTAACCTAAAATATCATTAATGAGATTGCATGTATGATATTTACGGTGCATGTACACCATTCGAGAGTATTGCTCTAAGGGCCCAATCTGAGCCGAGTTACCAGCCGTTGCAATTTCTTATTTTTCCGTTCCTTTTTTGTTACTTTAATTCAGTAGTTTTGAGTAAAAGGTTATGCAAACGTTGTTACTTAGAATCCCATGTTTTTTTTTTATTTCATCGAGGTACATGTTGTGGAAAATACAAATCATTTTGGCAAGGAGAATTTACACTTGAAGTCCCATGTCCTTTGCCAATTGTAACATTTACTTTTTTTTCCTTCTTATGTTTATGAGTAGTTTAATTAATATAAATTACCTGATAATTTAACAGGAGTACTGTTGTAAAATATTATAATCATTCAAATGTAAAAGTTCAAATATGTTCGAGGGAAAAAATGTACAAATCTTAAATATGTTTGGTACAATAATGGATCAGACTTGAAAAGTTCAAACTACGGAAGTTTCGATCTTCCCATGAATCTATCTGTTAATTGTGTCGATTACCCATCACGTTTTGATAAGCGATCGTAAACTTCTTTTGATTTTGAATGTTCTTTTATGCCATGTGTGTTGACCTATGATTATAACATTAAAGTTTTGTTCATAACAAACAAGTTAATCTTGGTTACTAACAATTGAATTTGAGAGATTATAGTCATCAAAGCATTCAATGATAAATTGATCGATCATCGTCAAAAAATCAAAATCAAGATTATCAAATCGGACTCACAATAAAATGTCAACATCAAAGTCATTAAGTCATCCAAATGTTCAAGATAAGAGTTTAAAAGATAAACGTCAAATAAATATTAAGATCAAGAGTTTAATAGTCAAACATCAAATAAAGATCAAGATGAGAGTTTAAAAGCCAAGCTTCAAAGAAACGTCAAAGACATGTAAAGGTACTACCACCTTGATTTTTAACAATGAATGATAAAAACTCAAAAATTACTTTGTGCACTAAAAACTATTTTGATCACACTTGCATAAAATGTTTTGATCAAAAGTAAAATTGATTTTCAAAATGATGTTTGAATTTAGATCATATTTTTAAAATATCATTTATCTTGAGAAATTAGTTAATAACAATTTCCAAAAGTTTACATTTGTCAAAATATTCAAATCGGATCGAACGGGATCAAAAAAAGGGAAAATCAATCGAAATGGTCAAACGTTCAGTGTGAGCATGCAGACGTCCGAATGCTTGTCTGGTTGGTTGTTAGGATTTCCAGAAAGTTTTGCAAAATCTTTCTCCATAAATTAGTGAAATGCGGATGTCCGATTGATGTAATGATCATATTTTTGATCGTTAGATTTCAATCCATAACGGTTATTTTGGTCGGATGCAAAGGCGGACATCCAATTGATTATCCGGTTCGACAAAGTGTTTTTCTTTTTGAGTTTTATAAATACCCTCACTATTTCCATTCTTTATAAAAAGTTTCAAGAGCATTAAATGAGATAATTTTGAGAGAATTCTTTGAGACTACATTGCACTCATTCAATTTATTTCTTCATATGAACTTTGATTGACTTAAAACTCTTTTCATCATCTTCATCAAATTTTTTCATCTCTCTTTTTGTATTTATCTTATTTCTATCATTCATAGAAGAGAGATATATTTTGAAGAAAGGTTTTGAACTTCCATTATATCTATTTCTTCTACTTCTTTATATCAAAATTTTGATTAATTAAGTCAAACTAATAAAATCATAATATTCATCAAAGTCTCTCATCTCTCTTTTAATATTTATTCATTAAAAGATGTATACATTTTGAGAAGATTTTTAAATTTACATTGCATTTATTTCTTCTTCATCTTCTCATCGAAAAAGCTTTGATTGATTGAATCAAGCTTTTAATTATCATATTTTCATCTAATATTTGAGCTATCATTTATTGCTATTTATTGAAGTGTTAGTATCTCTTAATACCTAATTTATTTGTATCATTTATCAAGACATAAGTTCATTGTAAAATTATTTTGTTTTACTTGTAGGTCATATTGAGGTCCCGTAAAGTTTATTATTGTATAATGATTGGCGTTCCTTATTTGTAAGTCACTGAAAGCGTTACAAATGGTTGGACTACACTATAAGTCAATCAATATAGTGAAAATACATTACTTGTGTCAGAGGGTTTGGTAATGGAGAACATAGATTATTACTTTAGATTGATGATGATGTTAGTGTGGAGGAACATGCACTTGCGTATTTGGAATGCTTGGATGGTTGGCATTCGAAGAAAATGACGTAACTTTTACATACACTGTCTGTTTTGGGCCATGACCCCATTTCGAAAAGCTCGCGATGATTCCATTGAACACATCGCTTCACCGTGACGTATGATGGATTTTGAACGTTTGAATTCGTTTTTTAAGTCAAAACGACACTTAATATTTCTGAGTTCATTATTTTCAATATTTATTTATTCTGCTTTGTAGCCCAACCCATTAAGGGATTGTTGACCCAATAGGTTATCCGTTCTTTTAGTATTTAAGACCCCAAAACATTTTGTAGGGTTTTTGGTTGTTCATGAAATAAGAAAAAACGTTTGTTTTCTTAAGGTGCAATCCGTTTGTTAATGTGTTGTAGATTCGATCTACATCAATTGAATTTCCACAATTATATCGTTTGCATCTTCTTTTCCCTTTTACTTATCACCGTCATATTTTCGCTTATTATTTGAATTAATCTATTTAATATTTACTTGCTTGAATTTAAATTAATTCTTCGAAAAAATTTTAAAGACCAATTTACCTCCTTTTGATTAATTATTCTTGAACTATCAATGTGATTACGTTTCGAGATGACAACAAGTCTTTTCTCCATTGGTGAGATTGGTTATGTTCCTTTGTTCTTTGTCCAGCTATTGGATAGGATACTACAAAAGCCACTTGATTTTCCTAACGATATAGTTATAGGTATGAATAGGAAAAAAGAGAAGACAAAACTCAATAATATAAAGTTGGAGATTTCTTCGTTTTCACGTATGAAAAACCAATAGGACAAACTATGAATGCCACAACTAGTAATCGATATCTTAAATCGATACATGTGCTATTGAAGACAACTCCCAATTTTTCAGGATTCAAATGGCCAGCCTCAGATTTTGAGGCTTTAAGTCAACAACAAGTCTACAAATAAGGGCCCTATACATATGTGTACATATATAGAATAAAAAATAATAATTTTCATTAAACAAAAATATTCAAAGTTACAAAAATAAATAATTTAAAACTTTAAAATGTCTAGATTAAATTTATTCTTCTCTAATTTTTTGATATAAAATCAACAATTATATTATTACAATTAATTTATTTCAAAACTTCTTTTTCAATAGATACCATGGCCAATTCATTCAACATTTATCTGACATTTTTATCGAATGTAGGATTTTATCAAATTCAATTTTCAAAAAAAGAAATAAATGCTTTCAAATTACTAATAGCAGCGTCAATAAATATATCCTTATTTTGTAACATTTTTCTTATTCTATTAATAGTAGATAATATATTGTACAAAATAACTACTCCGAACAAGAACTCAAAATCCATAATGTCAAAAGATAAACTTTTAGTATATTTAAATTCCTTAACATTATTGCACGTTTCCACCAATTGTTTTAAAGCGATTTTTATTTCTAGCGCTTGAAATTTGATTGCTTTAATACTTTTAGCTTGACTTTTTAAACGTTTTTGTGATAGTGACTTCAGTTTTAGAACTTTTACATAATATTGAAAAAATCTTCATTACATTGTAGAAGATGAAACCAATATATATAAACATTTTACAATTTCAAAAAAAAAAAAAGATTTAACTTTTATATAAAAATTTGTCATATCATAAAATGCAAGAAATTAAGTTAGGGTCGGCACTGAGCATTTA
>CAIGRR010057676.1:0-12026 GCA_903798365.1 Fraxinus sp. 1973-6204
TAAAGCTTGAAGCTTGACCTCCACGCCTAGCCACGTTTTACCCTTTTTAGAACACTGATCATATATTTCATTATTGTGTCATGTAACTTCAACGTTTCAATCCGATGGTTGGTTTCATAACAAGCGGTATCATAGCGATACGTGATCATTGAATCCCCGATATCAAATATTCTGGACATAATTAACCCAACAAAAATCTTTTGGTAGATTTAAACCCCAACACTAGGGAATAACTGTTCATGGTAAAGAACTGTTCTTTTATTAAGTGAAGGAAATCCTGTCTCGCCTATGGCTGACCAGGCTTGACTAGGAATTAGTGATAAGCAAAAAAATTCGTCCCGCCCCGCCTGGGGCGAAAAAAACCCGCCCGACGGGTTGGTGGGTTGGGGCTGGGAGGAGGTGCCCGCCTCGAAGTGCTCCGAACCCTCCCCGTGAAGAATAAAAAAATAATAATTAATTACAAATTTTTTTAAAAAAATAGTTAACTAGAAATTTTTGAAAAATATATATATATATATAAACGGGTAGGAAATGGGGCAAGCCCGCGCCCAAACCCGCCCCGTCTAAGATGGGGCGGCGGGGCTAGACGGGGCGGGGTGTAGGGCGGGACGGGACGGGGGAGTGGTGGGGCGGGGCGGGGCAATGGTGCAATCTAAGTCACAGAATCTACTACCTAGATCTCAGATTAGAATTCTGCCACCTCTATCGCCAGATTCTTAAAGTTTTTATACGACAGATTAATTAAAGTAAAAGACATAAATGCGATCCAGTTCCAGTAACCAATACGACGTTGTACTGTACGTATGAGGGAAGAAGATTCCGTACTGGGTGTAGAAGAAGAAGACGAAGAATCCGAAAGCAGCAGCAATCTCATAGAGCAGAAAAGACATGGAAACAAAGGCGATTGCTCGGTAGAACAGAAGCCATTTTGGGCTGAGGTTTCTCCAGCATGGGACCCACAAATCAGTGGAGCTGAGTGGGTTACTGCCGTCGCTGGTCCTCTTCTTGAGGAGGATGACTGCAACGGCTGCCGGGAGCAAAAAGATTAGAGCACAAACAAGGACTTGCCATTGGAGCCAGTAATCAAAGCCAAGAACGTTAGCCTGAGAACTCTCCATTTTTGTGATGGCGAGATTGATGCCAGCCTCAATTCAGCAATAGTTGACAGTTCAACAACTTGAATTATAGTATAGGAAAATTGGTGCAAATGGTCTCAAACCTTTGTTATCTTCCACTTTGGTCCAAATATTTTAATATTGGCATAGATGATCCAATTTCTTTTTTATTTTTGGCATAATTAGTTCTTTTTGACGAGTTTTGTCCGAAAAATGTACTTACTTTTATGGACAAATTTCATTACCCTAACTTTTAGCAAAAAGTAGCATTTATGTCCTAACCAAGTCTTAATCAGCATGATGCGCATTCTTAATGAAATATTGCATTTTAAATAGTGTTGTGATAAAAAAATATATGGTTAAAAAGAATGAAATTTTTTAATTTACGTGTAATATTATTTTATTGAAAATTGTACGATTAAAAATGAGTATTGAAAAAATGCATTTTTTTTAAATGTGGATCAAACATGGCCTCATTCTTTTTTTTTTTTTTTTAATTTTATTATTATTATTTTTTAACTTTTGAATTTCTGCAATAATGATTTCCAAGACGTAAGGAGGTAGGTTGNTTTTTTTAATTTTATTATTATTATTTTTTAACTTTTGAATTTCTGCAATAATGATTTCCAAGACGTAAGGAGGTAGGTTGTAGATTTCAAGGAGCCACGTCCGTATGATGTATTATTAACTATTGTATTTTTTTTAAAAATCTATGCCCATATTTGGTACGCATTAAGGTTGTGGATCCATGAAATGTATACTATAAAAGTTGTGGATCCATGAAATGTATGATTAAAATTAATGGTTGACTTTGACCTATATTAAAATTTAAATTTTAATTGCGGAAATTACACCAAACCATGTTTTTCTACTTCCAATTTCAAAAAATGAAGTTTAAGAATTATTTATACAAAAATCAGATCAGATCATATTTTATTTTTTAATATTAATAATATTATTGTTAAATTAATTAACCTACCATCGTCAATCCACCCACTCCAACAAATCCTAATTCATTTCACACCATCTCATTCATTTCACAACAATCTATTATGTTCATCATCTCACACCTCCGTCGACGACCAGTTGCTGCGACACCGCACTGGAAAGGCGCAGTGTCATCGCCTAGTGCCGCATGAAGCGGGGCGTTGCTGCACAACATCGTCACGTTTCTAATAACGGTGATGGTGCACTTCGAATTCTTTTTTGTTTTCCGTCCATCTATTTTCTCGTGTGTTATGTTGATGGTTGTGGTGTGGTGTGGTGTGGTAGATGTGAAGAAGATGATTGATTTAAGAAGGTGGTGATTTGTGGACACAAACTGTGGTAATGGTGCAGTGTGGGTGGTGGTACAAGTGATTGGTGCATGTGGTTGACTGCGGTGATGCATTGATTTTGATTTTTGGTTTTGGTCGTTGCGAGCAGTGGTGGTGGTGGCGGCGAGCGGTGGTGATGTTGGTGGTGGTCGTGGTAGTAGGTATGGTAGTTGAGTGTATTTGTGACCAATTATTTGATTGATTGTGAACAATAAATTTGTTTATTTGTGATCAATAAATAATATGTGATCGGTAATTTGTGAGCAATAAATAATATGCGACCTAAAAACTTGAAAATATGTTACCATTAAATAAATTGTGACTTTTCAATTTGTGATTTTTTGTGACTGAAAAATAATTTTGACCAATTAATTTGATAATATGTGAAAAATAAATAAGTCGTGACTTATAAGTGCGTAACTATGATTATTAATTATATAATGGTGACCTTAATATATTTAATGAATAAAATATTTAGTTATCTGAGTTTTGATAATTTAAATTTATTGTCTGAGTTTTGAATTGACTTATGCGCACGATATATGATTTTTTCCCATTTTAATTTTCACAAAAAATGGGCAATGAAAAGAGTGGGTGAAAATTATTGATGGGTCTTTGTTTTGAAGAAAACCCACGGGACCCATTTGCTAAATGGGTCGGGTAAAAGACTGAGACTCAGTAACTGGTATCCACTTCCACCAGAACCCTTCTATTTCCATTTACCAGGCGGAGGTTGCCGGATTTTCCATTCCGTCTTGTATTTGATCTAGGGTGGAGGTCCGGGTTTTCCAGTAGCAGCCGATGCAATACGTTTCTATGCTTCTTGTTTAATAAACTAAGTCAATAAATGGTAGTATTATCAGCCGCGTTATACCGAGGTGCTTCTCTCTTTGCCCGCCGCTTCCACATTCAAACCTCCCATTTTTTCACCGTAAGTTCCTCTTCTTTGCTTCTTTAATTTTTTTACTACATTTTCTTTATGTAGGAAATAGATTTAGCAATTTGTTTACCAGGTTTATTTTATGTTTTCAAATGCCGGAATTTGTTTGTGTTTGGTGTCACCAATTTTCTCATATTTTATTGAGTAGTACAGCTAATAGTTTGTTTGGAATTTGATTCTCTCTAAGGATATACAAAAGCATCAGCAAAAGCGTCTCCATTCTGGAGATTGGATTAACAGAACAAGTTGAGTTTATCTAACTTATTCTTTTATACTTAGCAATTAGAAACACTATGAGGCCAATTTGAAGAGCAATGAATTATCACTGTCATTCTTACTAATTTGGAGTTAGGAAAACACGGAATAATAGTAGCTCTTGTTTATATGCCATTGGAGTGCCTCTTGCTTTATTAAGTTGGTGAAATCACTAATGTATCTGACTAACTTTATATATGCTAATCCCCCCTCGCAACTTTTGATTTACGGATTGACGATTCTGTGTGGAAGTTGTGTGTATGCTTGTGTATATGTGCATCCTTCCCCCGCGCCAGGCCTTTAGATAGTAACAAAAGCACTATAAGAAAGCTGTTAAAACATCAAGCTCAACTGATGAAGGACCAGCAGCAAGCAAGACTAGCTAATGGGAATCTGGATCAGGAAGAAAGCCATAGCTTGGAAGATACAAACGTGAGTGATGACAGAGGATAGAAGAATTCTGCAAGTGGAGCAAATAGGACCACTTTCTGTTAGAATATTTATGGTTATGTGATTCTTTTTCAATAGCCAATTAGATTTGATTTTTATAGCTAGTGGCATAGATTTCCCTTCTTCTAGATTCCTCTCACTGATTGTATATATCTGCATGAAGCTGTACAAATTCAATAACAGAATTTTAGTGGAATCATTCTTCCATCAACTCCCTGCTCATGTATTGTTTTTTGCTTCATTTCTTATATGGTATCAGAGCGCTAGCTATGGTTGATGCTCATAGCACTACGATAGACTCAACAAATCCAAATCCAAATTCAAACACTAATCAAATGCCAACACAAATCCAACACGAAGCATCCATCCTATTCCAAATCCTAATGATCCTTGTAGTCCCTACTACATTGGTGGGAATGATAGTTCTGGAGAAGTATTGGTAACTCGTGTCCTTGACAATACCAACTATTAAGCTTGGGCAAGATCTATGAAGAGAGCCCTCCGAATAAAAAAAAAACTCGGCTTCATTGATGGGAGCCTATCTGAACCAGCAGATCCCAACAACTTCTTGATGGAACACTGACTTCAGTGCAATGACATAGCGATTGCTTGGTTGAAAACCACGACGTCCATTGATGTTGAGTCCTGCTGACACGGCTCAATAACTCTGGCTGGACCTAGAACATCGACTAGCACAGCAAAATGCTCCACGTGTTTATGAGGTAAAACAAGTTGCTACCTTGATGCAAAATCAGGATATTCTAAGTATTTATTTCTCAAAATATAAGACTCTCCTTGGTGAATGAATGAACTATGAATCAATTCCAAACAGTACCCGTGGAAGATTGAAACAGTAACAACAAAGAGACTGGGTAATGAGGTTTTTATTAGGATTGAATGATTCATACAAAGCACTCAAGGCTCAGATTCTCTTAATTAAGGATTTTCCTACTCTCAATGAGGTGTACTCTATAATCCAACACGAAAAAAAGAGGAGAAAAACTTTAATTGACCTCTCTGTACCTGATTCAATGGCACTAGCAACTAGAGGGACTTTCAGTGATGCATTGAAGCATAATGGAACAACATAAAGGAAATATTATTGTACCTTCTGCAAGGAACCTGGACATTCATTAGAAAGATGCTTTAAGGCTAATCCCAACAAACTAGTTTGTAGCCATTGCCGTATGTCAGGACACTCAGTGGACAAATGTTTCAAAATCCATAGATATCCCCTTGGACACAAATTACATAGAATGGGAAGCTCCTCAGCAAATTAGCAATTAGGTATTCTTGCAAGGACATGAAGATGCTGGCAATAGCAATCATGTGGCATTTACTCAAGAGCAGCATGCACAGCTTCTAGCTCTACTCAAGTCACAAAATATTCAATGCCTTACTGCATCAACTCTGCAGACACACATCCCAAAACTCTCTGGTATTTCCCATTACCTATGTGCATGTGGCAACAAATCTAACAAGAGTTCTAATACACCATTGATAGTAGACACATGAGCAACATATCATATGATTGCTCCACTTCCTTCAGCTCCATTAAAGCCAAAGTCTCTTATTTAGTTTCCCTTCCAAATGTTGATTTGGTTAATGTCACATACATAGGGGTTGTACAAATCACCGAGAACCTGATTTTGCACAATGTGCTTTGTGTTCCATCCTTCTCATGTAACCTGATATCTGCTAGAAAGTTAATCAAAGATCTAGATGTTGTCTTATATTCTTTCCTGAATTTTTTTTTGTACATGACCTTTTGACTTGGAGAACGACGAGAATGGGTAAAGTGAGGCAAGGTTTATACCACTTGCAGCAATGTCAAGTCTCTCCTTCAGCCTTATCAAGAGTTTTTTCCCTTATTTCAAATAAAACCTCCATGTTACCTGGCACTTAGTAGGTATGAGAGTTTTGATCTCTGGCACTATAGGCTGGGACATCCATCTTATTCTAGACTAGACTTGATAAGTATTGATTGTGTTCCTATATCTAGTAATGAACCTTGTTCTGTTTGTCCTATGGCAAAAATGCATAAACAACCATTCTCTGTCAGTCATCACAAGTCCAAAAATAGTTTTGATCTCATGATATTTGGGGTCTTTGTAGTGAGACTAACTATGATGGATCCAGATATTTTCTATCAATAGTTTATGATTTTAGTAGATGCACATGGGTTTATATGTTGAAAAATATATCAGTTGCTTTACAAGGTTTTTGTGCTTTAATAAACACTCAATTTCAATCACGAATAAAGATCATTNATGATTTTAGTAGATGCACATGGGTTTATATGTTGAAAAATATATCAGTTGCTTTACAAGGTTTTTGTGCTTTAATAAACACTCAATTTCAATCACGAATAAAGATCATTAGAACTGACAATGGAGGAGAGTTTGAAATGAAAGACTATTACCATAAAAGGGGAATCATATATCAGAAAGTCGTTTCGAAACATCACAATAAAATGCCATAGTTGAAAGAAAACACCATCACATCCTACGCATTAATTAAATGGTTGTGAAGATACAAAGAATCTAACACAAACCATGAAGTTTTAATGAGTCTTGCGTGGATTGCTCTAGCCCTGCCCAAGTTTGATGCCTTAACGTAGTTGCTCAGCTCGCTAGCATAATTCTTGGTTTCTTTTTCATCTGCATATGTGTAACTGTAATCTGCTGGGTTGAATTGGCTAGTTGCATTTTGCTTTGAAGATAATATTGAAGCTGCATTCACGGATTGACTGTAAAGCAGAGTTAATTGAGGTGAAGGTGCTCTTGTGTGAAACTTCTTGAGTTGAGAAAGGAACATCTGTATGAATGTGAAAAATTGTTTGATAAGGCATTTAACGTGATTCTAATGTTAATTCTAAACATTTTTCCAACAATTTATTTGTAAGTCGATAATTTATAGTAATTGTACAATTCATTAATAATGTAATTTGTTAGATTTTATCACAAAAATATTAATTTTATGAAACTTTTCTATATTTACTAAACCCAAATAATTTAATGAGAGGGTCCATCACCACTAAAAAAATAACTTGTATGTTATCGTAACATTTTCAAATTTTTTGCACTATTCCACTAACTATACCATTAATGTTATTTGATTAGAGTGAGGATGATTTTTATTTTTTATGTGATGTTAAATGATAAAGACCAATAAAATGAATATCAGATCACAGTTTTAATTGATCTTATTATTTCACCTCACATCACTTGAGGATGATCACCACTTTATACAAATAACATTATTCGAAATATATATGTACTCATTACATTCATGTGTGTGTATGATTATAATTTTTTTAGACAAAAGTCTCAAATTTTTCGAGAAGATCGAAGGAGGAAACCTCAACTCTAGGTGAGGAAGCCATAAGGAGTAGTAAGCACCTACCAATATGAGAAAAAAACCACCCATAGAGCCAAGCCTTCCACATTCATAAAACATCTATTAAAAAAAGGCCATGGCCCGAGCCCGAGCTTGAATGCACTTCACAAATCTTGGTTGTCTTTTGTTGTTTCAGATATAATGAAGAAGTATATATGGAGGTGCCCCCTGGTCATCCTAATGTAGGTCACTCAAAGGTGTGTAAGCTACTCAAAAGTTTATATGAGCTTAAATAAGCATCTCGGCAATGGTACTCCAAACTTTCAACCTTTACCATTGGGCATTGATTCACTTAATCAAATGCTGACTACAACTTGTTTATAGAGTCTATGAGAATTATTTCATTGGTGTTCTTATTTATGTGGATGACATAATTGTGGCTAGAATAGTATGGACAACATTTATTCTTACAAGAGCTTACTTGACAAGAAATTTAAGACCAAGGATTTAGGAGCACCAAAATACTTCTTGGGAATAGAAGTAGCAAGGTCTGATATAGGTATTTATATTTGTCAACGAAAGTATGCTTTAGACATACTATCTAATTCAGGAACAATAGGGTGTACACCAACTAGAATACCATTGGATCAGAATGTCAAGATTTCTAAGACTGGTGGAGAGATTCTTCCTGATCCTACAATCTACAGAAGGCTTGTTGGTAGGTTGCTATACCTAACCATCACCTGGCCTAATATCTCATATTTGGTTCTACTATTGAGTCAATTTATGAGCACTCCTCGCATTTCCCACTCGAATGCTGCTCACAAGGTGCTAGGATAATTAAAGAGAGCTCCAGGACAAGGGTTGTTATTTCCCATTAATTCAGAATTATAACTCAATGCCTATAGTGATTTTGATTGGGGAGCGTGTCCAGATACGCGAAGAAGTATAACAGGATATTGTGTTCTTATTGGATCCTCTTTGATATCCTGGAAATCTAAGAAATAGGATACAATATCCAGGTCTTCAGCAAAGCAAAGGAAGAATATAGGGTCATGGCAAATGTGTGTTGTGAGTTAACTTGGCTCGGGTATCTCTTTCAAGACTTGAGAATTTATCATCCTTTGTTTTGTGACAACAAATCAACTTTGTACATAGCAGCAAATCTAGTTTTTCATGAGAGAACAAAGCACATAGAGCTGGATTGCTACTCAATACTCGACAAGATTCAGGAAGGAAATGTGATTACTGAGTATCTTAGAAGTAATTCTCAAATTGCTGATATCTTGACTAAAGCCTTAGCTTCATTTCAGTTTTATCATCATATGAACAAGATGGGAGTTGTTGACATCCACTCTCCATCTTGCGGGGGGATGTTAAAACATCAAGCTCAACTGATGAAGGACCAGCAGCAAGTAAACTAGCTAATGGGAATCTGGATCAGCAGGAA
Organism: Fraxinus sp. 1973-6204; assembly: GCA_903798365.1. Classification (NCBI taxonomy): domain Eukaryota; kingdom Viridiplantae; phylum Streptophyta; class Magnoliopsida; order Lamiales; family Oleaceae; genus Fraxinus; species Fraxinus sp. 1973-6204. The sequence goes on from CAIGRR010057676.1 coordinate 8,866, forward strand.
GAAAGCCATAGCTTGGAGGATACAAACGTTAATGATGACAGAGGATAGAAGAATTCTGCAAGTGGAGCAAACAGGACCACTTTCTATTAGAATATTTATGGTTGTGTGATTCTTTTTCAATAGCCAATTAGATTTGATTTGTATAGCTAGTGGCATAGATTTCCCTTCTTCTAGATTCTTCTCACTGACTGTATATATATATATATATATCTGTATGAAGCTATACAAATTCAATAACAAAATTTTAGTGGAATCACTCTTTCATCAACTCCCTGCTTGTGTACTGTTTTATTGTTTCATTTCTTATAGTGAACGATAATAATATTATAATGCATGTTTTCAGGGCTTTCATCGACTTCATTACGCTGATGCTACCACCTCTCAGAGCTTCAAGTTACCTCCTTTGAATTCACCTTCTTATATTGTCAGCCCTAGTTTATTTTATACCACAGTTTTTCCTTCAGTTGATATTCTAGATGAAACGATAGAAATACCAGATTGTATAGACAAACCAAAAGACTCAGCAGATATTTTGAGGAAATGGGGTTGTAGCGATGATGATATATCCAAGATTTTTAAGCGCCGGCCATCCTTGCATAAAATGGACGTCAAGATCCTTCAAAGCAAACTTGAAATACTTACTGACTTGGGCATCACCTCCTCTGACCTCGTAAAAATCATTCACTGCCGTCCTCGATTCCTCAACTGTAGAATAAATCTATGGTTGAATGAACGCCTTGAATATTTTCGAGCCTTGTTTGGCTCAAAGGAGGTCCTGCTTAAGGCTATTGTGCGCAATCCTTCTTTACTTACCTATGACTTCCACAATAAAATTAAACCTGTCATTGCCATATATGAGAAACTGGGTGTTAGCAGAAAGGACTTGATTCCTATGCTTCTATCTCGTCCCACCTTAATTCCACGAACTACGCTAGACAGTGAGAAGTTGGATTACATTTCTAGAACTGGGGTCTCACAGGAATCCAGGATGTACAAACATGTGGTTACTCTTTTCGCCATATCACGCATTGAGACCATTCGTGAAAAGGTGATGAATTTAGAGAAATATGGGTTTTCAGAGGACGAGGTTTTCAAGCTTTTCGGACGGTCTCCACTTGTGTTGACACTCTCAGTTGATAAAGTTCAGAGAAACATGACTTATGTACTGGGCACGATGAAGCTACCGGCCAATGTTGTACTTCCCAACCCATTTCTGCTCTTCTTCAACTTGGAAGCCATCTTAAAGCCACGATTTCTTTTAGCAGGAAAAATAGAGGATATGGGTCTTGTCCCTCAAATTAAAGGACCTGCAATGCTTAGAGCAATGAGGATGTCAGAGAAGCGGTTCATCGCTGCTTTCATTACTTGTCATTCAGAGGATGTGAGCAACGAATTAACCACTTTCTATAAAAATGCTAAATGTGTCAAACGATTAGCAGAGTCTTCGAAGAAGAACCTCAGTAAAGGGTTTCCTTTCTGAACAGTTTTGGAGTGAATTTATTTATTACATTGTTAAAATTATTATTTCAGGAAGAGGAGAATTTTACCTGTGGTGGTGTTGATTCATTGATTACTTTGTTGTCTGAGATGCCCATAACAGCAAATCAGTTTACTACGATTTGAGGTATTGGATGCTTAATGGCGGTGTAAATTTAGTCGATTATCTATTTAAACTATCAGTCTATCATTCTTTGTTATTTTTCTCATCTCTGAAAGGCCAATATCAGCTGCACATATTTAGCTATTCGTGATAGGACACTAATATCTTTTTTTTTGTTCTGTAGCTTGTTGGTGATTATTTATCTTATAATAATAAGAATGTACGACTAACCTGGACAAGGTTAGTATTTGTTTCAGGCACAGGATAAGTGATAGTATCTTTTCTGATATGGTGTGATCGTTTTCTCACTTTCTGGTTTAGTGAATTTGCAGTCTTGCAGAAAGTTTACATTCCTCGTGTATCTAATTACGAAAATTGAACGAATTTCGAGTAGGAGTCATAGTGGTAGTGGATCGATCAGCTGGGTATATAGAGTTTGTTTTCTTATTTCTTTAATGGCTATCAATGTCCTCTTTCATAATAAGTCTTAATGGGGATTTTATGATGTGGTAGAGTAACCAATAGAGTCATGACACAGTTAGCATTAGGTGAATATAAGAGCAACTTTGACTGCACTCAAGGTTGATTACTATCAGGACACTTGCTACTTTTCAATGATGCAAAAATGCAATGAACTTTCATTACCATGACTAATGATGTTACATTACATAAGAAAGATGATACTAAACTTGAATTAAGTTATATGTACATCGTTGTTTATATTGTTGTTGACATTCCACTATCTGTGGCCAGATCTGGCCAGGTGTTGCAAAAAATCAATGGCTATATGATGGATGACGTGTTGGGATGCCAAACTTAATGTAAATAATAATGTATATGTAACATGATTCACCGAGCATAAGAAATATTTTCCAAAGCTTTGCGCATGCACAGATTCTGCAAGCAACCAGCCAAGACAACCAAATTAACATTTTAAATTCATATAATTAATTTCTTATTTTTAGAGAAAACAAGTTTAAATTTATTTGGATTATAACCACTTCAAAATAAGTTTCAAAAATAATGAAATTTTCCAATATATAATATTTTGTATTTTTAATTTAGTAACAAAAATAATTTATAAATTTTACAAATAGAAGTCTCCTTTAGTATTTAAGTAATGTTATTCATCCCTATTGAGGTTACAAACACTGTCTATATGGCGTTAATGTGTCATTAAATGATATGTAAAATTAAATAAGTGGGTTACAAACACAGTTTATGTGGCGTTAAGTGATAGGTTAAATGAAATGTGAAATTAAATGACTTATTTAATTTCACATATTATTTAATGCCACATTAATGTCACATAGACTATGTTTGTAACCTCACTGAGAATGAATAACAATACTCTTAGTATTTACACAGCTTAAATCCAAACACTGATAGGCTCTTACTATCTTTGAAAAATCGGATGTCCTCCCCTTTGTTCGTATTAAATCATGGCAGCACACTCACCGGAACCTGCAAATGTCGACGGCAGCCGTATCAGCAGTTGTAAACCACATGATTTTAAATCTCAATCAGAGGAAGTTAACTGTACTACCCACATCGTCATCCT
>CAIGRR010057737.1:0-15997 GCA_903798365.1 Fraxinus sp. 1973-6204
CATTAGGATCGTACTCCCAAATTTGTCTGCCTACAAAATTATTGGTGCTGTACGAGTAGGGTCCATTGCCTTGAGCAATTTTGAGCTTCCACATTTTTTTCTGAATGAACATTTTTGGAAAATATTAGTGAAGAATGAGAAAAATGTAATGTATGCAATTAATAAGAAATAAAATGGGATTAAAAATTTTATATAAGAGAAGGGTCATTGGCTTGTAAGGAGCCAAAATCAATTAAAAAAGAAAAGATTACTTTTGACTCCTAATTAATTAAAGGAAGAAGATGTCAGTCCTGAATTGTCTTCTCTTCAAAATAGCTTCCCCTGCACATAAGATTCTATATCAATCGAGATTGTTACCTTTTCAAAAATTCCAACTGTTGAGGGAATTTATTCTTTTCAAAAAAGATACGGCGAAATTCTCCATTCTCCACTCTCCAATTCTGTCCAATTTATATATTCTCGTAACTTGGCGGCCGTGGCCATGACTTCAATTCTTGCTCCATTAATTCACTAAAATTAACTGCTAAAATCCAAAATCATGCCTCTCAACCAAACCTAAACTAAACTTCAACCCCACTAATTCATAGGGTGGCCATGGCCATAACTTCAATTCTTGCTCCATTAATTCACTAAAATAAACCTCTAAGGTCTAAAATCATATCGTCAAACCTAGATTTTGGTAGTCCTCTCTTGAAAAGTTGGTTTAATTAGTTGGTTTCACCAACTTTTGATCAATTATTTTAGTGGCTTCCGTTAGTTGGACAAAATATTTCTTTGGCCGAGTGTGTCCTCTTAAGGTAATGTATTTATTTTCTCAAAACCAATTTATAGTGAATGAGAAATTAATGTCAAACTGTAATCACTTAAAGTTAAAATAAATTGAGAATAAAAATTGGTGGGAAATTGAAAAATGATAATTCCACATAGAAAAACTGGAAGAATAGAAACCACTTTATATTGGTCAAATTTGGAATTTTGGTTTGGGTCTCAAGGAGTACCAATAGTCTTTGAAGGGAAGATAACACACATGCTAGTATGTTGAGCCAAAGTCCATGCGCGCGCAGCCGACCAATCAGCATGGCACGGGTCATGATCTTGGGCTTAGGCCAAGTTGGTATGAATTTTTGGAAAGATTTCATAATTAAGAGGTTAAGTATCACCTATTTCAAATTAAGAACAAATGTTTCAAATTTCTAAATTCGGATACTAATTAGATTTTATTTACGATTTAATTAATTATATATATTATTAATTAAATATATTAAGGTCACAAATTACGATTTAATTAGTCGCATATTATTTTTCGATTACAAATCATGAATTTTATATATAATAAATTATTTTACTTTCACAATTCAAAGTTTTTATAGGTAACAATTTGTTCATCAGTCACAAATAAGAAATTTATACGTCACAATTCATTTATCGAACACAAATTACAAATATTATAAGTCACAACTTATAAGATAGTCACAAATTCTCAATCAGAAATTTTATATGTCACAAATTATCTTACGCTCACAATTCAAATATTTTATAAGTCACAATTTGTTTACCGGTCACAAATCAAGAATTTATACCTCACAGTTTATTTATCGGTCATAAATCACAAATATTATAAGTCACAACTTATCAGACAGTCACAAATTTTCAAATTATCGATCACAAATTAACATTTTTTTAGGTCACACATTACTTTTTGGTCACAAATTATCTTTTTCATTGCTCACATATTGTTTATTAGTCACAGATTAACTAATTTAATGGTTACAATCAACCAAATAATTCGTGATCGCAACCAAGACTTGTGACCACCACCACCTCATCACTCCATCCAGCAGCATTGCCACTTCGCCGCTAGAACCACCACTACCACCACCTCTCGACAGCAATACCGTCTCAAACAAATCAAACATCGCAGAAAAATGCCACTACATCGTCACGCCAGATCAACCGCCACCTCGATAGACTCATCGCCACCAACATCCACTAGCAGCACCAACACTGTCTAACTGCTGCACTGTCGTTGCCAGAACCACCACCACCTCACGACAAACGCCGCATCGCCACCATCTCAATCAAACCACCACCACCATCTCAAACAAATACCACCACTACTTCACCATCATCGTTGACACCACTTTAACCATACCACCACACAATCATTTCCATACACACACAGAACAACACACATACACCATAGATCATCCAATGATCGCTCAGCAAGAATCGCCCACCACCTACACCAACAACACACCACCACCACATCGCACCAATTACATTCAACACCGCAGCAAACAAGATAGAGAGAAAAATAGAGATAGATTAGAAATAAACCCAAAATCAACTAATTAAGTGTTTTACCTAACTACTAAAAACCTCCTAGAACCTTTTTCCCACACCAAATCCATCACTAAAGGTCTACCCCTGAATTTCCCAAAATGCCACCCAAATCAGAGATCTATATTGCCTCCGCTAACATCAGCGGCGCCACCAAATTCGCCCCAGCATCCGACTCCATCGGTATGATCTTCCACATCTTAAAGGTCCTCCTCATCGTAAGCATCGGGAAGCTTGCTCGGCAAGTGCCACTGCACGACGAGGAGCCTATTCGGTAATCTCCAATGCGTGGCAATAATGTACAATGGCTGCTACGTACAGTGAGCACCGTCGCTCAATCCACTGCATCAGCATCATTGTCGCAGTAGAACTCCTCATCTCTGGTGGTTTTGTGTGTACGCGCGCACGAGCGCGCGTGTGTGAGAGAGAGAGAGAAGGGAGAGAGATTTAGGGTTTGTTAGGAGTTGGAATCGAGTTTTTATCTATTTTAATTTTATATTTTAAAAAATTAAATTATCATCTAATTTTTGAAATAAAAACTTGTGAATCTGAATTTTGAAATTAGAAGTTAAAAATTCTAGTATGCTGTGATTTCCACTATATTTTTTGATAAAATAATATTTGAATTATATTATTTAAAAAATAATATACTTATTTTCCCAGAATTTTCTGTGCGTGACACGTGGCTTTTTTTAGAATCTGACGGTTGACGGTTAAACTGCATGTCCAAACGGATGTCTATTAAAAACATAACTTTTCGATAGTTGTGTCTATTGAACACAATTGTTTAACTTCTCTATAAAGGTCTCCATACCCCGAATTTTATTCATTCCGAAATCAATTCTGGTTTTTCTCTTTTGCAAATTATATTCCTTCATTCCCACATTATTTCATATTTTGCATTTCGGTCTCGAAAGCTATTTTCGTGCAAAGTCCTCCAATTTTAGAGAGGTAAAAAACGTTAGTAGATTTGTCGAGTCTTGTAATTTGGAGTGCTACCATTACAAGTCGAGATCATTGTATCTTGAAAGACGAGTGCCGAAAGTGTGGGGCAATGTCGTCTTAATGACAAAGAGTCGAACTCTTTTCTTGACCATTATCATTTTATTTCGTTCATTTTTGCAAGTCATTATTCTGACCAAATTATTGCACGATAATACCATTATTTGCTAACACTCAACCAAACCTAAACTAAATTTCAACCCCACTAATTGATAGGATGGCCGTGGCCATGACTTCAATTCTTGCTCCATTAATTCACTAAAATCAATTGCTAAGGTCCAAAGTCATACCGCCAAACCTAGATTTTGGTAGTCATCTCAACCAACCCTAAACTAAACTTCAAACCCTAAACTAAAATGCCTAAACAAAAAATGAATATAACTAACAATAAGGCCCAGATTGACATGGCAAGTTTTCTATGGAAGATGGAAAACTTTTTGCCATTTCTACTTTTTAGAGTATTTGATAGGAAATATTTTTCAAGTAATTGGTTTTCCACATTTTATTGATTTTTCACATTTTCTTGTCTTTTGAGGTATATCAATTCCAAACGAACACCAAAAATCCAAAATTTTAATATTTTTCAGGTGGAAAATTATATCAATCAAATACAATTAATTGACAACTCTCGATAAAACTAGTTTTAGGCAATTCAATTCTAGAATTTCATTCTTGCAATGGACCCTAAAAGTACGACCAGGTTTGAAAAATATCCACACCACTTCTACAGTTCTACTGATTCACGCATATCAGTCAATATTTTCTTTATTATCAATTTTCTCTCATATTTTATTCTCTTACCATAAGTGCTGCATTGAAGCATCTATTGTAATCAAACCTTTGATCCTGGTAGGACTGGCTTATGATAATCTATTTTTATCCGATTGTTTCAAATCAACTCAATCACAGCGTCTCCTATTTCTGAAATTCCCATTTCGAGATAAAATAAAACCCTAACAAGAATACCAAATTTGCTTATGACAACCTAGAAAATCATCACAGCCGATCACAATGGGAATGATATGTTTGGAGGAATATGTGAATCTTTTGTCCAAACACACAGAACTCAGAATTCATTGAATGCGAGTAGATATAGCCAGGGGCGGAGCTAGACCTTAAAAGTAGGGGGGCCCAGAGGTAGGGGTGAAGGGGTGGGGGCAGCGCCCCCGAATTTTTTTTTGGATACATTGTTAACAAAAAAATCGGAATTGTGATAAAATTAAACAGTACCACTACCACCTAGACAAGCACCAATGGTACTACGTACATATCATTATTCAAATTTAATAGATTGTGATAAGATTAAAACAAATAAAAATGTCTAGAACAAATTTGAATACAATGATATCGCAAAAATATAATAAATGCTCGACCTAGCATTTGTAGATATGAAGAAGTGCCACATTTCCTAAGGCCCATACAAATTGTGATAAGATTAAAACAAATAAAAATGTCTAGAACAAATTTGAATACAATGATATCGCAAAAATATAATAAATGCTCGACCTAGCATTTGTAAATATGAAGAAGTGCCACATTTCCTAAGGCCCATACAGCCTAAACAACCAAAACAGGAGAAAATCTGGTAGCTCCATGTAATGTTCAACAATATACAACACAACCTATTAACAAAATCCAAAATAAATTTAAAAAAAAAAAAAATTGGTCAAAAATTGAGGTGGGTCCTAGCTCCTCCTAATGAGTTTTATTGCCGTCCATAGCAAGCCAAACTTCAATCCCAAAAGTCGTGGTTTCCACTTTGCCTTTAATTGTCGGTCAATTTATTGGAATGTTGCTTGTGCCCACGTATTTTCCTCCTCTTTTTTTGTATTTAACCTGTCTCAAGATAATTCACCCTCAAAGTCGGTTTCTTAAAATCTTTTATAAAGTAAAAAATTATTTCTCTGTGTACGCAATAATATTAAATAAAATCCAGAAGCGAATATCACAACAGCAAATATATGTAGGAATATTGAAATAAAGACAATTGATCCTTCCTGTAGTAAGGAAGTAATTGGCCGTTTGACTCCACTGAGACCATCGGTTTTGTTCCGAGTGAGCAATAAAGTCAAACAGTTCAAACAGGGAATAAGCAAGTATTTGATGAAATAAAAAAATAAAAAAGAATTTGTTTACTTTCGCTAGATTCTTGACCAGAAACAGGCCTAAAAACGTAAAGTAGAGAACAGCATGGGATAATAGAACTGAGTGCCTTCACTGGAGTATTTGGCTGCCATAGTCAGCATTAAACTTCTCGTAGCGATGAGCAAGGAGATGAGCAGATGGTCTAGTGTTTTTCAAAGCCATCTCAATGTCTCCATGTGTAATTGGTCCAACTTTGGGCAACCCTGCATGCAAATCACTGCATATTAGTGCATCAATTATAAATAACACCCTAACCCTCTCTACAAGTTTTTCTCATATTTGCTCTATATGCAATGCAACAGAGAAATAAGCAAATTCCCCGATTTGGTTTAATCCCATAGAAAATGAATCATATTTGATTGGAACCACTGCAATAATACAATACAGAAGTACTCTGGACCAGATCAATGCAATCATTTATTCTCATTAGCAAAGGATGCATAATGTGAAAACTTCAAAGCTAAGATGACAACCATATAAATTTTATACACGAAAAATATGAAAGTTAATAACCATCAGTCTAAGAGAAGTTTGTGATTTGTGAGAATACTAATGAAGTGCATATAAGCCCATTCTTCTTCAATCAGAATGTAGCAAAAAAAGAACTACGTCAAGAAGCTGAAAAGAGCAATAGAAACCTAAACCCCTTTCCTTCCTTCAACCAAATAACGCTTTGTTACTTTTGCATGTTTTAAACATTAAAATGCAATAAGCAGATACTTTATATTTTATAATACTGAACAACTTTAAAACTCTTTTGTGCAACAGATGCATGTAAAGACCAAGTCTTTCTAGTGGAAACTTTTCAATAATCGAAAGAATCAATAAATACTATAATTGCAAAATGGAAAATCCTTGTTATACATCACCATTTACATAATCTTTTTCAGATTAATGAGGTATCAAAAAGAAAGTGATGAAGGTTTTTTTTGCTTATTTGGTTGATAAGATTTCGACTCAATCAAATCTTATCACATCATTTCTTGGTAAACAAATTGTAAATTATGATGTACATGTAGTACAACTGTTACAAAATTATGCAAAGTTAACTTGCTCCTATGCCGAAGTCTGAAATATATGGCTTCTATATATGCATACATGGCAATGAAAACATTAGTAACACTCATGGCATGTTTGGCACGGTGCTTTGGACAACATGACAATCTTTGTCGCGTGCCTCTCTTGTCTAATCCTGTTCAATCTAACTACTAAATATGCCAAGTTTTTTTAATGTTTTTTTCTTTAGATTTATTTCTCTTGGTAATAATTAATAGACATACGGACATACCATCCTCAGGTACCATTTCTTGTATGTCCTCAAGAAGTGCAATTAGCCGTCTCAGGGGCTGCATTGCAGCCTCTTTGCACAATAGCCGAATATCGGAACCCGAAAAACCTTCAGACTGTTCCACCAACAAATCATAAGGAAGTTTCTCTTCCTGAAAGTTTGATGGTAGCAATTCCTCAAACATGGCTCTTCTAGCTTCTGGTTCCGGAAGTGGTACAAGGATCTAAATCACGCGGAAAAGAAAAAAGGGTCAATATTATTAATTAAAATGGTAGAAAATCTAAACAAAATATTGAAACAGACAATTCCCTGCCATTTTTCCATTTGAATATAATGTACCCAGCTGTTAACTTGAATTTGAAGTTGTGTCAAATGGCACCACATTTTTCTATAAACCACTGTATTATTTCAACAAAATGAAGAATAATTAAAAGAAAAAGAGGATTCGATTGGATTAAATACTGTTAAACACATTTCTTAACCAGAAACTAGTCTAAGGATGATTTTTCCTTTTAAGAGGAAAGTTCCAATATAAATGTCTGTGTTTCGTGCCAAATGATGCATCAGCTCATATGATATATACCCGTTTCTCAAGACGTCTGAGCATGGCTGCATCTAGTTCCCAGGGGAGGTTTGTTGCCGCCAAGACAAAAACAAGTTCATCCGTCCTTGTTAAACCGTCCATCTGCAATCCAGTCCAAATCATTAGTTTTTGAGAAAGTGAATTAAAACTGGAGTTTTATCTGTACACACCAACACAAATTATTATGGTTGCAGAAAGATAAGCTAGACAGTTTATAATTGTTTTCTAAATTAAGATTTAACTTCTACCCAAAAATGAGGAACGTCACAGGAGCTTCAAATTAGCCTGTGACACAAGTCACTCACAATGGCGGAATGCTAAAAGCTAATTTTGGAGTGCCAACAGCACTCCCCTTCATATATTCTTGCACTGGTAGGTATAATGTATCACCTGTATGAGCAACTCAGTTTTTAAGCGCCTGCTAGCTTCATGCTCACTGCGTCCTTCACCTCGTTGGCTGATAATTGCATCAATCTCATCGAGAAATATAGTTGATGGAGCATGATGCCTAGCCAGGTCAAATAATACTTTGATCAATTTCTCCGAGTCACCTGAAGAGCAACACAATTCAAAAGATTATCTCAAAAGAAAGATGGAAGCCAAGCAGTGAATATAGTTTTCTCATAAACTGTTATAATAATAATAATAATAAAATTATGTCTGTTGTTACTCAATGGTTACAAATCTATGGTTTCAAGAAACTGTAGTAGAATCTCAGAACTACAGTTCCACTAACACAATCTCAAGAAATTTAAGATTAAAGGAAAAACAAGGAAAACAAATTATTATTATTTTTACAGCAAACCAGAACCGCATCCAAAGATGGCACAAAAAAACGTATTCAAACATAAGTTAGAAACAATCAGGCAATTAACCACTAAAAGTGAACTTTGCATTAGCAGAAAAATCTAGATACAGTGGATATACCATCTTTGTAAATTTCATGCAAACTTGTAATTAAAATATTCGCTTACTCATTCATGCCACCACAAAAGCTGAAAAGCATAACCAAAAGGAACTGAACAGGAATATCACAATTAAGATTCAATCAGCCGATCAAAAGTCACGCAAGGCTGTATTTAGGAGACATGACAAGTCAGAACATCATACCCCGCCATTTGCTGACAACTGATGATGCAGAAATGTTGAAGAATGTGGTATTGCACTCGGTTGCAACAGCTTTTGCTAGCATAGTCTGCAAATTTGGAAAAATGGCTCCGATTATAAGAAATACCGTTTATTGATCAACATAGCATCAATTTTAATAAGCTTATCATAGAATGTTTGAAAACAGAACTTCCATGCAAGTGCTTCAACATTGACCTCAGGTCATATAGGTAGTTCATCCGATCTCGGTAGTCTCGTTGCCAGTTCGTTTACATTGTCACATTGACTAAAAGTACACTCCAAGAATCTTATTTTTACTAGTTTTGATTAGTTATATTCCTTCCACAACTCTTATTTTTGAAATTGATGACTGTTTACTCTCATTATTAAATCAGTATCACCTACAAAAAGCATTTACTATAGGACATCATCCTACAAGCTGATTTTGAATAGTTCTGTTTCAAAACATTCCTTCCATAACTCTAACTTGAAACTGATTGCCTTTTTAGTCACATTATTGAAATCAACGTAGCCTACAAAAAGCATATACTACAGGACCCCCATCCTAACTAAAGTTAATTCATTCATACGAAGACAAACAAATATGGATATAGAATTAACCATTGATGCAACTTTAAAACATTCATACACGCATAAAAAAACTCTACTGTAGAAACTCTTCATACTGAATTTATATCATATATATATATATATATACTAATCAACAAGGGAATGAGACTATACTTTTGCAGGATTCTTAGTTTGATTTCTAATAAACAGTTCAAATCTTATCCAATTATGCAATAGAACAATTTGCACAAAGAAACTAAGATTAGTGAATGAGCTATTACAAAATTAATATCAAAATTTTGGAGGTTATTCATCACCAATTGAGTGATAAAAAGTTTTATAAAGAACAAAGAGGAGCAGAATCAGTATACAAACGACAAAAACGAAATGAGGTAGAGTTCAAACCTTCCCAGTTCCTGGGGGTCCAAATAGGAGAATACCTTTCCATGGTGTTAGAAGACCAGTGAAGTACCTAAAGAAGTGGTCAGAAAATTTTAGTTATAGTTCAATAAGAACCTAAAATTTAGATTTTCCACATCTTGTGTGCTAAATTTTACGTGGAAAATCCCACCACCCCGAAGACGATTGACATGTTATCTTCAAATATCATACACAAAGTTTTGACCTTTGACTAGCAATCTGAAAATAAATCAATCCATTTCAACTTCTTTCCTATAACTTTAGCATGAAATGAGGTGCTCGACAATAAGACATACTTCGGATATTTTATGGGCATGACAACTGCTTCTTTGAGTAGCCGTTTTGCATTCTCTAACCCTTTAATGCTGTCCCATTTAACATCTGGACTACCACGAACGATATCCCTGCAAAGAAGAAATCAGGACAACATCCATAGTTCTCAGTAAAAGTTTTTAAATCAGCCACATGAATGAAATTGGCTGATCGTTGTAAGACTCTGTTATGGTTCTCATTACAACGAATGGGACTTGAATCACATAACGAAAGTATTGACTTTCGGTGTGTGGTTTATATAGACTTGGACTCTCCAATTTCAACAGCTAGCTTTTGAAGTATGGCTCTCTCAAAATCTATATCAATAGTGCAGGTACCACGTCTCCCGGTTGCAATCGAGCGGCGCGAATGGTGATGCCGACATAACAGTGTTCGTCCAGTACTAGTTAGGGCTAGTGCAAAGCTAGTCCGATGTGAGCGCCGAGATTGCGGAGCGTGGTGAATTATTATGATTCTGATTGCAAAGTATGAGACTTGAGTCCCACATCGAAAATATGGGTTTTCGGTGTGTGGTTTATATAAACTTGGGCTCTTCAACTTCAATAGCTAGCTTTTAAAGTATGGCTCCCAAGATCTATATTAGACTCTAGCCAATTGTTCATCAATTACCTGCTTAAACTTTCTGCTAAAGTACGCATTTCAGCAGACTCAAAAGGAGGAAGTAAAGACTTCTGCCTGAAAAAAATGAACAGTAAATATAAGCAAACACCTAAATAGGAAAGAGATGCTACAGAAGTCGTGCTATCTTGAGAAGCATAAAATGTTGATGCAGTGTAGATGTTGTCACATGATGAGGTCCTGGTACATTGTGAAAAAATTTGTTGTGCAATATAGCTTTGAAGTACTCTATAGTAATACCAAGAAATTCCAATCTCAAAACCATATGCAGCCACATATATCACTATCGAAAATGCAGAAATAAAGTGACCAAATTGATGCATCTACCAAGGAGAATCTCCTCCTGATTAAAATGCTTTCATAATTTCCTATAGAAAATTCAATCGAGCCAACTAAAGATACGAATTAAAAAATGCGTAGCCATGTGAACATCATTCTTGGCATGCAAGGGATTTTAAGTCTGGGACTTCCTTTCCTTTTGATAAGTGAATTTTGCGAAGTCTACTGAATTTTACCAACTGGAAGATAACCTGCTTAGCATGAAAGAGTTATAATGGCCAATGAGTGGGATTCAATCATCCACAACATTTGTGTAGGCAACTAGAAATTGCGTCATTTCAATTTATGGTGGTAATATTAATTGATTGTGTTCGTACTAACAGTAATATGCAGTTTGATGAGGGCAAAATGTGGGTTTGCTGTTCTTTTGATAGCTTGAAAGAGACCACTAAATCAGAATAAAGTGTGTATTAATTGTTACGTTAAACAGCATTTTTAAAACTTAAATCAATGGCATTAATATTAATAAGTACTAAAAAGGAAATATAAGTCATGTAAGTCATACGGTTTTTCATCAACTCCAGCAGAAGAAACTCCATTGTTGTGAGTTGAAATTCCTCGATCCTTGAGCACAACATTAAAAAAATGTCAAAATAGCCTAACACCACACTACAATCACACTCACTTCCCTTAGATGAATCGAAAACAAAGTACCTGATTATGATACTGATCGTAGATGGACAACTCAGATGGGTTCTTCACGTGCCCACTCCCATTTGATGTCACACTGGATGAATTCCCATTACATATTGTTTCGTCATTAATAGCCGCATCTTTCTCCTTGGAGTCTCTTTTCCTCCCAAACTTCATATCATAAAACAACTTAAATTCCTAAATGTAAAGCAAAAAGAAATTCTACATAAATAAGCATATTCCTAATACCAATTAAATAACTTTAAAAAAATTGAATTAAAAATGATAGAACTCCAAAGGTCATCAAGTATCTGACTACCTATATATCCCTATTAAAAACAAATCGACAGACCAGATTATAAGGCGAAGTGCAGTTTTCTTCCTAGAAGTGTAATGTACAACTAATGGAAGCTGTATCCTACGCTGAAATTAATAGAAAGACAACATTCATCCATTTTTTAACCATCAATGCAGGTGAAAACAGAAAAGAAAGCCACTCCAATGGAAACATTTTAGGGAATGAAATGCTAAGGCGATTTGCATCCCAGAAGAGCAAGGAGCAAGCATTGGAGTTCAAGGCACAATGCAAGTTTTTAGCCTATGCTGGTAGCCTTGTACCTTTTTATTCTTTAATTATACCTTGATATAAAAAAATGCCATATGTACAAGAATGCATATATAAACCACAAGAATTTTTCTTATAATTGAGCTCTTATATAAATATACAATTTAACCACCAATACAAGTAAAAGCACAAGGGAAAGTAAATCTAATGGTCAATAAATTTATGGAATCATAATGCCAACAAAATTTTCATCCCAATCATTGAAGTTCAAAGCACAATGGATCAAACGATTTAACGTGCTCTGGTACCTTGTGCAACTTTAATTATAACTTGATCCACAAAATTTGTTTACAAGCATAAAAATACTTAAATATTTAAATAATTAATATATTTATATTTAAACTGAAGACTTGGTACAATCCAAAAAAATAGAGTAGAAAAAATATCCCAATAACTCGAGAGATTAAGGTAACATAATATTTAGCAGAATCATCACGTTGATGAAAAAAATATTATTAGAGTGTAAATAATTATCTAGAAAATTATTAATTGGGAAAACTTGAGTAAGGTGCAATATAGAAATCATGAGAAATTTTTATGAATCATAATTTGAATTCTTGAGAATATTGTAAAGATGACTCGTAAGGAGAAAAGTGATTTACAGTTGTAAAAAGTGCAAAATTGAGGGACTAGATTGCAAAATAGTGAAAAATATATATTTATAGATGATAACGTGAAAAGTTAGAATTATTTAGAGATGAAAAACATAACTAGATTCTAATGAATTTGATTCGATAACCTTTTAATAAATATGAGATTTCGAGAGACTAAAGTGAAAATTAAGTTTTGAGGTCAATAATGTATTTGGACCGAATGTGTATTTATTGGAGGACCAAAAATTACCCTATCAATATTGGACTCATTTCGAAACTCGTAATAAAAGATACATTATGGACTCAAGAAAAAAATAATTTAGATAAACCAAATTAAAGTTATAACTCAACAAAATAAACTACATGATATGTAATATTAGTTTTCAAATTAAGCCCCTATTTGGGATATTTCATTCTCATTTTTCTACTCATTTTCAACCACACATTCTTCAATAAAATAATATTTTTCATCACATTAATAATTTTTCCTTCTTTTCAATCACAAATTCTCAATCAATCTACTATTCCAGAATACATTCTTCCAAAATAATGTGGCTTAAACACACCCTAAACCATATTACCATAACAATACTGGAAACATTTGATAGCTTGTAATTATTATATTAAACTCAAGAAAAGTTATTTTGGATGAGATCGCACTAAGTTAGAATCGACCAAAAAATTTATAGTTAAATAAATTTTTAAGTAATCCATCTTTTAGACATTAGTGGAAATATAATTGCACCTTCATGTAGTGTTTTTCACTTGAGGCTCCGTTAAGATTTGAGGCCCTAGGCCATTGCTTGGTTGGCATTAGCCTAGGGTCTGCCACTAGATACTCGAATGCATATAAAAAGGAACCATGATTGGTGTACATTTTTCTTGACAGCTTCCTTGACATGGCATTCTGTCATTCGACATTTTCAAAAAAAGTTGTTTTTTCATCTAAAAGTTTTTGGATTAAAGTGGGTGCACAGGGTCAACAACAAATGAAATGGCAGTTTTTTCTTTTATTTATTTTTTAAACTGTCAATGAAATTTTGTCAGTGTATATCAATACAAGTCCCTGTCATTGAAGTTCCTATAGCATTTCTATTTTTTTACCATGTTATATGTACATAAAAGTTGATGCGGTGGTTTACACTCACGTGTTTGGCAAGATATGATTAGACGAAAAAACTAGGGATGGCAACGGGGCGGGTATGAGTCGGGTTGGCCAATCCCACCCCCGTCCCGTCGGATATTTTTATTACCTTACCCCATACTCATGCCCGGTTAAAGCAGGACGGGGCGAAATCGGGGCGGGGCGGGGCGGGGCGGCATTTATTTTTTATTTTAATTTTTGGTTTTATTTTTTTTGTCTTTTGTTAGTAAATATTATTATTTTTTTATAATTTGTTAAAAACAACTTATATTCTTTTTAAAAATGATAATAAATTTATTATTTTTGTTCAATAAAAAACTTAAATTTGAAATTAATTTTAAAAGGGGCGGGTAGCGGGGCGGGGACTATGTTTCCCGTACCCGCCCCCCGTACCTGCCCCGTACCCACTTCGGGGTAATGGCTCTCGCCCCATCCCCGTCCCGTGTACCCGGTTAGGCGGTAATCCCCGCCCCATTCGGGGCGGGGCACGGGTATCGGGTTAAGCGGATTTTATTGTCATCCCTAGAAAAAACGTGTTTTAAACAGTTTTGTTACATCATACATGGCATTATCAACCATTCGATAGCATCATTGTTGGCACATTGTTCTTGCCAGCATCTCTTCCAATTAATTAGATTTTTGACATCCCTGTCAATTAAAGTGTACACTCTATGTAAAAGTAGTAATCTCTATTTATTTATTTTTTTGCCAACGCAATCTCTGTCAACAAGGGTGGCAAAAGTGAAGTACAAATGCAAAATCCTATACAAACATCACTCATCACTCCGATTCAGCGTAATTAACCTCTAATACATATATAAAATGCATTCATACGTATATCAGAGATACAAAAAGAAATCAAGCACCTGAAAAGACCAACGGGTAGGCAAAGGCTCGTCTGACATTTGAAAAATCGCTTACACACGCACACGGAGAGAGCGATGTGTGCATCCCATCCAAATCTTGAGTCGTCACGCTCTAGAGAGAGAGAGACTGAGCATGTGCTCTATTTAGAGAGATTGAAAACGCGGGGGAGAGAGAAATTAGGGGAGATTTTTCACGTGGGTGCTGGGTGCTTGGACNCATCCCATCCAAATCTTGAGTCGTCACGCTCTAGAGAGAGAGAGACTGAGCATGTGCTCTATTTAGAGAGATTGAAAACGCGGGGGAGAGAGAAATTAGGGGAGATTTTTCACGTGGGTGCTGGGTGCTTGGACAATTATTGCTGGAGTAGGGGAGTGACTGGAATCTTTTTGGTGAGTAACGCGCGATGGAGGAGAACACAAGAATAAACTAGAAAGGGGTTGACAGAAGTGTGAATTGTGTCGCTCAGCTGTAAGTGAAGGACCAATTAAGCTCAGGTTTCGCCCATTATTCCAAGTTGTAATGATAAAAATAATAATTTTTTAAAAAAAATGTGTAATTAAAAAAAAAAATTGAATTTACGTATAATATTTTTTTATTAAAAGATTATGCGATTGAGAAGAAGAAAAAAGAAAAACGAATTATTATTTAATGAGGAATAATAAGAGTCGAATGGGACTAAATTCATTTCTCGATATGTTGTCCATAAAACAAATTTTGACCTGTCATTATAATTCTTCAAGTGTTAAAATTTCGATTTTTTATAAAGTTATTTTCAGTTTTCTTGTGGCCTATGTTTGTCTCTAATGTTGTTTGAGTTCCATTTTTGGTGTAGACTATAGAATACATTTTAAAATAGTAGATTGATGAAAAATGTGTGGTTAAAAATAAGAAAAGAATTGGATTTACATGTAATATTATTTTATTAAATAATTTGTAGTTAAAAATAAGAAAGAAATATATTTTGGGAAAATTGGGATCAAATAAGGGCTATATGATTGTACAATTGTATCTCATGATGAAAATTATTTAAATCATTGTGTGATTCACATTTTCAATTTTTGAAGCTAAATATTAGTTTCAAACTTGAATTCGGGAATAGATATATGACGTGGGCGTATTTTCAAGAGGATCATGTGACGAATTAATAGAAACTCGAACACTTTAATCATCAAGACTAATTGTTCAAAAGGGATAATGCATAGAGTTTTCGTATTGCGTCTCGTTTTTGTACTATTTTCGTATCGATAGATCTTAGTTCAAAGTTCTAATGAGATTCAACTTGTCGTATCTAATAAAAAATTTATTAATTCATTAAGTATTTCTCTATATTCATTCTCGCTTCTTGTTGACATGTTACAAAAAGACTATGTTGACACGCTAAAAATGCAGC
>CAIGRR010057759.1:0-17461 GCA_903798365.1 Fraxinus sp. 1973-6204
GCTATTTTTATTTGCTTTCACATAAGCATTACCAGTAAAAATAAAAAAGAAAAGTTACAATGTTAACTTATTTAAGAGTAGACATTTTTCCTCATTATTTTCAAAATATATTTTTTCTCTTTCTTATTTTGAACTACATATTCTTTAATAAAATAATATTATACGCAAACCTAAAATTTTTCCTTATTTTTCAACCAAACATTTTCCATCAATCTACTATTTTAAAATGTATTTTTAAGAAAATGGGGCTCAAACGGGAATATATAAATGATTCAAAGCATCACGTTCCTTAAAACCATTATGGGGTTTTTATAGTGGAAATTTATTAAAGTATCTTAATATAAGCAATGCTATCTTTTTGAAAAACATAATACCATGATTCTCGATTTGAAGATATAAATGAATAAAGACTGAAGGAACAAATAAATAAATTAGCAAAATAAACTAATGGGTTTGATTCTTGTTAGTTGCAAAGTAGTTTCTAGTTTTTTTCTGTGACAACTGTAGGTTACGATAGTGATCCAGGGATAGTCCTGTGAATTTCGGGGCCTAAAGAGAACTCCCAAAGTTGGGCACTCCATAACAACGTAAATGCAACATATTGCTAACTTAACACATGTTGCCCATTAAGACAAGTTAAGGTCACCTTACATGCATGATGCAATATGTTGTAGGATATGAAAAGGTAAAATGTTTGGCAAGTTATGTGGATTATTCTCAAATAATATCCGAATATAAAATTAGATAATATCTCTATCCGATATGCTTGATTAATTAAAGTATTTTTAATTTGTTTTAATATTGTAGCACTTTTTGGACATGATTGCAAACCTCTTTGACTTCTAATTATTTTATCAAATTTAAATAATTTTTATATTAAGCATTAGATCACATGCGATAAATATTTTAAAACCATATCATGTAGATGATCGCATTTATTATTCATAACGATATCTTTTTTGTCAACGAATATATCACTTTTTTAAAACAATTAACTCAATGTTAGGAATTCGAGGAAGTGATATGGCGCGATATGAAGTATATATTGCTCAAACTAATAAATAAAAATAATATTTAAAAGAAAAGTAATTAAGAAGATAAAATTGACAAATGAACATAATATTTTATTAAAGATAACCAATGGAGAGAAAATACAACTTCTACAATTTTCTACTGCTATCAACTGAATGGGAAGTCTATTATTTATAGGAGACATGTCCAAACCCTATAATTAACCTAAAACACGGAAACTAGGTTAAATATCGCATAAAACTGAAAAAGAAGAAAACAAATCTATGTTCGCTCGAGCGATAAGCGGACGACGGCGTGTCGCTCGAGCGACGTCTCGACGACAGGCGGGCAACGAAGTTCTTGTTCCAATTTTACTCCTCTTGCTCAAGCTATAAGCGGGCGTTCGTCTAGCGCCGTCAATCCGTCTTTTTTCCTTTTTGGGCCTTATTTTGACATCTTCAAACCCAATACTTCACAATGTGAAGCCCCAAACCCAATTTGGACCGAATTTAGGTCACAAAACCCAACAATCTCTACCTTGACACAAACTCCAGTGCAACGAACAAAGCTCCAAAATTTCTCCACTGGAAAAATAAGTCCGACTGCAGCGAAACACTCTGAACACTTCTACATGTACCAAACATATCCAACATTCTAAAATACTCTTCCTCTTCCACCATATCAAAACACAGATACAAATGAACCCAATAATTGGGTTCCCAAAATTCACAACGAATTCAAAATTTACTAAACATGGTCGAAGCACCCCCTACAGCAGAATCACCACTAAATGCTTTATTTGAAGGTCCCTGTCTAGATTTGTCATCTTCAACAACTCCAAAAGCATGCACATTCAGATCAGCATCCCCGTACCTATTTCCAATAGGTCTCTCCCTAGCCGTTGAATACAATGGAACCGCAGATTGTGGTGACAAGGCAGAATTACCCATATCCCTCAAACTCGACAAATTAGTATTCTCCAAAATAGACCCAGAGCCAACTCCCAACGATAATATACCAAACTGTATATCCACCATGGTACTAAACCTGTGCTGATGTCTAATTAGTGATCCTGCCCAACCTTGCAAGATGTATAATTGAGAATTTCTCCTCCCCTCTAATATAACACGGACATCCTTCCGAACCTTTAAGAGTCCACGTGCACTAGAGAACGGATACCCTTTCGAATACAGGGTGCTCAGTGAGATGATGTTCTTCTTCAAGTCTGGAACATGTCGAACATGGCTAAGTGTTCTGATTTTCCATCTACCAACTTCAATTTGACTCTCTCAATATCAGCTATCCGATAAGATTCATCGTTTCCCATAACAACGACACCTTGCATCACCATTTCATATGATACAAACAAATCCCAATTGGGACTAATATGAAATGCACAAGTTGTATCCAAAATCCACTCCTCGTCAAGCTTGGATTCCAATCAGAAATCGTCAAAAGATCTCCCTCACTTACAAAGTCCTCTGCGGTGTCTACTTCACATGAAGTCTCTAATTGTCTCCCACGATTTGCAGCTGAATTATCCTTACCCCGCAACTTCTTGCAAACCCTTATGATGTGTCATTTCTTCTTGTAATAAAAGCAGACCCTATTACTGAAATCCATCATCGACTTACCCCTTCGTCGATCACCACAAATCACAAGAGCTTCATCATCTCCGAAACCAACTCCAATAAGATGCTCATCTTCTTATTTGAGAACAAGACATTGTACACATCTTTAATGGTGAGTGTATCATGCTTATACAGAATTGTGTCCCTAAACGACGAAAACAAACCAGGCAGCGAGCGCAACAAGATTAAGGCCAAGTTATCTTCATTATGTTTTACCCCTAACGTCTCCAGATCAGCTATAATCTCCTTAAACACGGTCGGATGATCTTTCAATGATCGGCCTTCTTCCAAGCGATGAGAATAAAGCCACCACTTCAGATGCAATTTGCTAGTCAGACTTTTGGTCATGCACAATTGCGCCAGTTTCAACCACAATGCAGCTGTTGTCTTCTCTTTCAAGATGTTCTGAAGAATGTTGTTAGGTAGATGTAAATGAATATGCGAAAGTGTCTTGCGATCCTTCCGTTACTTCTCCACTGTTGTCCAAGTTGTGGGCATCCTATCAAATCCCAACAAAGCATCATCCAAATTCATCTACGCCAATATAGCTCTCATCTTCACTTGCCAAAACGAAAATCTTGTACTGCGATCCAAAAGCGGAATATCATATTTCATGGCGGCCATCGATAACGAAAAACCCTTAACAAGTCAAACATTGAGCTCTACGGAATTGCTGAACCTTGGCTCTAATATCACTTGTTAGGAATTCAAGGAGGTGATATGACGCGATATGAAGTATAGATCGCATAAGGTAATAAACAAGAATAAGACTTAAAAGAAAAATAAACAAGAAGAGAAACATAATATTTTATTAAAGACAACCAATGGAGATAATATTTTATTAAAGACAACCAATAGAGAGAAAATACAATTTCTGCAATTTTCTATTGCTATCAACTGAATGAAGAGTCTACTATTTATAGGAGACATGTCAAAACCCTAGAATTAACCTAAAATATGGAAATTAGGTTAAAAATCGCGTAAAATCAAAAAAGAAGGAAACAAATCTGCGGCCTGGCTCGAGCGAAAAATGGGCGATAGCCTGTCACTCGAGCGACGTCTCGGCGACGGGCGGGCGACGAACTCCCTGTTTCAATTTTGCTCATCTCGCTCAAGCGATAAGCAGGCGTCTGTCCAGCGCCTTCAATCCGTCTTTTTTAATTCTTGGACCCTATTTTGACATCGTCAAGTCTAATACCCCCACAACGCGGAGCCCTAAACTCAATTTGGATTGGATTTGGGTCACAAAATCCAACACTTAATGTATAAGAAAGTTATATTGTACAAATAGTTGTTTTTTGAAAAGTTGTATAGTGAATAGACATAATTTGTTTTGGAAAAAAAAAATAGAGGATGGATACCTGAAAAATTAGCTGTATTAAATAGCATAATTTAATTTAAACCCTCATCATAACATGGTAAAAAATTGCTTTGATAACTGATTTTTCTCCCAAGTTGAACATATTTTAACCTTGTAGCTGGCCTCGGTGCTTATTCCAATGAAATTAATTTTCTTGTCCCCACTATCCAAACTATTCATTTTGGGACTATGGTTGACGATTCTTTATTAAAATTATTTAATCCATTTAGCAAAAAAGAAAGTACAAGCACTCGAATTTACATTAGAAAGGCTTTTAGCCTTGTTAGTATCTCCTTACGAACTAGTTTTGTTTTAAAGATTTATCTTGAATAGCTATGTCAATGACGATAAAACTTTTCTATATCACATTCTCCACAATTTTTTTCTCGTGAAAAGAGTTAATATCGATCGCTAAATATATTTTAAAGCTTAATACGTAGTTTATAATAGATACCTCCTCCATATATATAAATATCCTCTTTGACCACTACTTCCACTTATTCTTTATTTACGAGTCGAAATTATTCAATTTAACTTAAGAAAAAAAAAATCTTTAAATTTGTATTAGATTTTCACAAACTATTAACTTTTCCAGTATATGAAGTGACTTGTCCGCATATTTTTCTCCGAGATCATTATTATTATTATTTGACGTTGATTCAAGTAATTCGACATTATTTACCATCAATTTTAACGTATAAGTGCTTGTTTGTCAAAATTTAAATTATAAGTCAAACATATTCTTTATCTTCACATTTCGTAAAAGTTACAATTATTATTCACAAATTTTATAGAACTAACAATTTATAATCACTGAAATTTAATTTTAAGCACTCCCAAACATACCCTAAATTACATGTCACATATTCCGCGTGATTTGTATTTTAGTACTTAATATTATCCGATATAATATCAATAATATTATATATAGTATAATTTTACTCATAATTTTATTTTTACCACTTTCATTGAATGCCACAATTAACCTTTTTTTTTTATAACCGTAGATGTCCGGACCAGCTTGCCATCACTTCGACTAATTCCACGGAGCCCTGAAATTTATGACTGGGTACTCACCTCAATGGCACTGAGGGGACTCGAACTGGTGATCATTGGAGAGCAAATTTAAGATCTGACCAATTGAGCAACTCCTCAGGATTGAATGCCACAATTAACTAAAAAAATAAATTATTAAATCTATAAAAATAATTGCTATCCTTTTACAAATTTAAAAGCTACCCACAATGCATGGGCGGACCAAGGGGTTTTCCTAGGGGCACGTGTCACCAACTTTTGAGAATTTTATTTATTTATTTATTTTTTAATAAAATCATGTTTGGTATCGATTGAAATTTTAATTTTAATCTAAATCGAAGTTAACAACTAATTTTAATAACATATTTCACGGAATCCATAACTGTTTAATTTTTATCAAAATTTTAGTAAATTTTGATTTTAATCTCCACCAAACAAAGGCAAAATCAAAATAAATTTGAATTTCGATAATATACCAATTTTAAAAATTTTCCAACGATCTTACGCTAATCGAATCTACAAATTGCTTATATAATTTTGAAGCTTATTTCAAGAACTACATTATGAGGATACCGAATAGTTCAAACAGATATCGAAAATAGTTAAAAATACGTTAAACGCGAGTCTTTAAAAAGACGTTTGACTCGCATTTTTTTTAAAAAAAAATTCAATTATTTCATTAACATTTATTATTTTTGCGATACAAATTTTTCAATGTAATAATCATCATTTTATTTGGACATTTTCAAAAAATTTCGAAATTTTACATCTGAAAAAGTCGTATCCCATGTAAATTTTCAGATGCAAATTTACATGGGGTATGATTTTTTTGGACGTAAATTTTTTATTGTAAAATTTCTCCCAATTTCTTTGCAAGTTCGATTGTGCCCCCCTAACTTAAAGTTATGTGTCCGCCCCTGTTTCCCGTAGTTTTCTTTGGGTATCATTTACAAGTGAGGTCTCTATTGTCCCTTTCTTTTCTAGTTTAAGAGTTTATTATAATTTTCTCCCGCTTTTCAATTTAATACAAAAAATTAAACAGTTTTCACAGGCTTTTTTTCCCATAGGCAGCAATATATTGAGATGAATTTTTTTTCGTATTAGTTTTTTCTCGGCTGTGTGTGTTTGCATGAAAGGGAGTGCACATGTTAGAATACAAATAACATACAGGGAAAAATGAAGTAATATCAACTATATACTTGGTCATTGATGTGTATGAATGCTTTGTCTTGTAGAATGATGGAAAAGGTAAATTTGAGAATGCACTGATGTATTCTCTTTTACTGATTTTCCGTACCTTCCAGTAAGTGTTCATATCTTAATTGCATTATAAGACAATGCACCTCAAAAAATTTATTATAACCTTTCAGTTTTCTTTGAAACTTCCCATTTTTGCTTGTCTTACCATCTTGTCTGATATATAAATATTCCTGATTTTAAGTGTGAAATTTTGGCCCTTATTTTTTTCTTTGAGCATGTTCTTTTATCCATATGTAATGCTTGGAGTGCACAGCAGGACTGCAGAAGCGTGGGATTCAAGGATTGATATAGGGTTACGATTCTTAATCTGATTTTGCAATTGAATTAGAAATGGTTACAATTAAATAATACAAAGACAGTATTGGAATTTGGGGCCTAATTTTTTGAAAAAAAAGAAAAAGAAAAACAAGATGCCCATAAAAGGCCCAAATCCACTTAACTTCATCTGCGAAGTTCCATCCTCAAGGCTGCGCGGTTCTGCTCTTCCAAGTCTTCAAGCTTCAAGCCTCCTCTCTGCTCTCGGCAGAGCCAACACGTGTGGCCGCGTCCCCTCATCGGGTGCTGGCTGTGTCACTGACTACATGATTGAATTTTAACTTAATGGTTTTGAATTAGCGATATAGCCAACCCATCCCAAGTTTAGTGTGAATGATAGTCAGCTTGTCGTTTATCATAAATAAGGAGATTGCTCATCTCATTTATCATTGCATTGCCTCAAATATGATTTTTATTGTGCTGTATACTAAGGAGGTTTGTGGAAGTAATATTGATCTTTTTACCTTACATTTGCATATTTGTTTTGCCTGATACCCTCTGCTAACTTTCTTCTATGCATTGTAATAACACTGGTCATCATTATCATTTTTTTCCTCTTAAATAATTTTGTCAGGTACTCGCCCCTGCATAATGTCAGGAGACCTTGGGATGAATCTCCAGAAAAGACCACTCAGTATCCATCCACCATGCTATTGACAGCAGATCACGATGATCGTGTTGTGCCATTACACTCGTTGAAATTACTTGCGGTGGGTATTAAATCATCGAAATTAAGTTTATATCGTCGTCTTATTCTGTTCTTCATTAGCATTGAGTTTCACTTGATTATGTCTGGATTCGAGTGATTTGTGGGGGTTGACTCTTTACTGGGGCCAAACGGTGTCCTTGTGGATTCTCTGCAATTTTTGTGGCTAATATGTTCATGAACATAACTGACTTGTCTCCTTTGTCAGAGTAATTTAATCGAGATACCCTCGTTTTAGTTGATCACCTCGTGTACTAAATTACTGATATTAGGCATGTCTCTGCTGTGTCCATGTTTTGTTTCACCTATTTTTAATCCAGACAATAATATTTCTCTTCCATTCATTCATAGACCATGCAATATGTTCTGTGCACAAGTTTGGAGAAAAGTCCTCAAACAAATCCAATCATCGGCCGTATAGAAAGTAAAGCAGGACATGGTGCTGGACGTCCAACACAGAAAATGGTAAAAATAATGGACTTCCTCTCTTTTTATCCCTGGGTTACTAACGTTTGTTTATACGACAGAATTAACCCTAAACACTTGTTTCTTAGATTGATGAAGCTGCAGACAGATATGGATTCATGTCAAAGATGTTGGATGCGCCCTGGATTGATTGAACCTAACGTTACTTAGGGTGTGTTTGTCTCCCATTATTGGGAGAAAAATGATGTAGTGAATAATATTTTTTTGGAGAATGTGGTTGAAATTTAAAGTAATTTTATTGGTTTGTGTGTAAAATATTTTATTGGGTGAATGTGTGGTGGAGAATCTTACTGTAGCAAACAATGTTTTGAAATAATGGTAGACAAAATGGGGCTTAAAAAGAAAACAGAAAAAAGTCATTTTAGAAGAACATATACTCGTGTGAAACTTTTGGTGTAGGCTTGGAGAAATACATTTCACACTTGAAAATCTCTGCTTGATTCAAATGATGGAATTCAATAAGAATGGAAGATTCAGTTAATTTTCTTTATCCAAGTTAATTCTTTCCGATAAATGGAAGATGCTTTTAAATTGCAGTCATTCTCTATTTTCCTTCGGACTCTCTTGAATGAAATAGAAATTCGAACCATTTTGTCTACTGCCACGATTACTCTTGTGGCAATATATCAGCAGGCTTTGATTTATGAAAGAAGATTCTGTTCTTTGATTAGACATGATAAGAAATCTATACATCTATTTACTCTCATCAGCAACCAACACGACTCAGGTGTCCAAGGTGATAAAGTGTGTGTTCTGTTCAATGAAATTTAATCCAACACCGTACACTGAGCCCCTATTTGGTGTAGTTAAAAATCAAATTTTTAGTAGATTTCGATTAGAAAAAAATGGTTGGTTGGAAAATTGTCGATTCTATGAAATATTTTATTAGAATTAATGGTTGATTTTGACTCAGATTTTATCAAGATTTTGATTCACACTAATTAGGTACTAGATGCACATCTAGTATTACCATGTACTTGTGGAATCAGAGATCTTGATGGCTTAGCATCGATAACATCATCAATCTTGAAATCTCTGTCCATTTGAATTTTAGTTTGATTAAATTGCTTGATTGAACTTAATAAGCTCTAATATCATGTTAAGTCTTTGTTTGGTGTAATTAAAAATAAATTTTTTAGTAAATTTTAATAAAAGTTGATGAAATGTGCGATTGAAAAATTGTGACTCTTACGAAATATTTGATTAATTTTGACTTGAATTTTAATCTACACCAAACAAGAGTTAAGAGCCAAGTTCTTCTGTGAAGTACCCCCAAGGATTTAGGAAAAGCCACAAAATTTCGAGTCGAGGATACTGATCATTCTTCGTCTAGCATACGAGATTTGGTCTAGCCTTCTTTTGTAGGAGGTTCATTCAAGGCTTTAGTACCATCACAGCTCTTATTATCGAGTCCGCAAATCGCAGAACAATTACAAATACACTCACTCGATGGTAAATAGCATCTGGTATTAGGACACCATGTCTTTTGACAATGAAATGAGAAAATGTTTTAGATACAATAATTCCATTCACCTGATTAAACAAAAAGGCTTAATAAATATTATAAGTTGTTTTATTCAATTATAATCCATCTTGTAAGATTTATGGATTAAACAAACTATAGGTACCACGTAGTCAATAAAAACAAAATACACCTAGAAAAACAATGGTTCAAAATGCAATAATCTTGTGACTTTCTATAGAAAATGCACAAAAAGTTAAAAAAGTATCAAAAGATCATCAAGTGGTCTTACACAACACCCTTTGGCATAGATTCAAGGAAATATGCAGACTAGAAAAGGAGAACCTTCACTTCATCTTTTGACAGCGGCCTCAAGATAGAAATTTAAACAGGCCAAACAAATTAAATTACATACTTCAGAATATGCCCCGTGTCCAGGAAGTCGAGGATTGTATAAGAAATAAGATGAGAATTCTGATTCCGAGTGAATTGATAGTTGGCAAGGGGAAGTCATTGAAAAGAGGCAACTCATGGTTGTAATTCGGCTGGAAGGTTCTTCAATATAAGGACACGGTGCATGACATAAAGCATCCAAATAATATCTTGGGGAATCGGTAAAAGCCAAAGATGAGAGACTTAAACTAAGAAGCTAATATCACAATGATTAGGAATCTCCAATCCAAGAGAAGGGAGAAAATGGGCCAGATATGATGACTTGCAAAAGAGCTTTGGAAAATTGATGGGTCTGGTCACTATTCCTAGCTTGCTTAGCTACATTAGAATTCACTATCTACACCAGGTTGAATGCTGGAATCAAGCAATTATAAGACCTTCAAATTTCTTTCATTCTGGGTAACGTAACAAATCTAGTTGCGTTCCGAATCGATAAAGTTAAAACTTGAATTATAACTACTGGGGCCTCTTCTCGGTTCTTAGAGCGAGTTTTACCTCCCTAGTGGCTTTGCCAAACTAGACCTCGTCAGCCACAATGCAGTAAAAACCACTAAACTGGTTTGCTTCTCTTCTCAAACACAATCTGAATATTAGGAAAAGCGAAATTGCTCCCTCAAATAGACACATGAACACAGCAATTGAAATACATGCTATATATTCAAATACATATCCCAGTGTGAAGTTCATTTGAACAGTATGCAGATAATCACTATATTTACAACAAGAAATGTACAGAAAATAATTTCCCTAGGGAAATCAAAGAGTGATATTTCCAGTACTAAACTTGTAACATATCAAAAACTCGATTATTTCCAAAGAAAAGATAATGTGGTCCTTCTTGTCAAGTTGCAGAAATTTTAACTAAAGGTATAACCATATTTTTGGGATATACATAGAAGAGTAAAAAGATTTTGTGGCTCAAAACAGATCGTAATGAGTTTCTTGTATTGCCACGGAAATGGAATGCATTGGAACTTCATAGATGAAGCATGGAAGACATAACATGCCAGCTTCTTCATCTATATCCAAGCGTAGTGCAAAAAATACAATGCAAGCATGGCTTTATAACTTTCAGTCATTTGACAAAAGAAAATCACATAAAATCATACAAAAGCGAAGTAACTGCTTCGAATTGATGATAAATACAAAAATGACTGAACAGTATAAAAAAAAATCAATTTCCCAACAAATTGCATGCTTGCACTCAAATGGATACCAAGACAATTACCTTAAAGGCATTTTTGATAAGAACTATAAGATAGGATTGGACATTGCATATACATAAAAATTTATCTTCTTTTTCTTCGTTAATACATTCGGTACACTTTTCAAACATGCGCGAAAAGTTTTTAGACTCCTTCACAACAGAACTAATCTGCTAGTGTTAATCTAGAGGAATCTTCACTCTTTCTTGTCACCTCAAACTTAAAGGAACATTAATCACATTATAAGTAAATTATGCTGCTTTTCAGTTCAGCAATGCGGGTTTTTTTTAAACAGCTTAGTTATTGAAACATTTCATCTACTTCATTCTGCTCACTTTGAAGCAACAACCCAACAGGAGTTAGAAGATCAAGGAAACAGCAATGTAAACTTATAAAGAGATCAAATAACACTATTCAGAAGCATTTGTGCAATTGAAAACTAAATTGTCTCAAGACAAATTAATTATACAACCAAAAATATAAAACAATGCAGTTTAAATCACAGTTCGCACAATTCTAATTTTCATAATCGAGATGCATAATAACCTGATTTTCATCTTCGCATAACCTCATCTCCATTTTTTTTCGCAAATTAACAAGGTGTGCAGTTATTGCAAAAAGTATTTCAAATTTTCTCAAGACAACATTCACACCATACTAACTCGAAAACATAAAAATTTCCCCTAAATTAACTCAACCTAATCCAAACCATTGAGCAAATAGAAACCCTAGAATAAAAAACCCAAGCATCTAGAAACTCACGTCTTAGAAACTAGTACACACTCTCAATCAATTGCTTCCATCGCTGAAGAGGAGGCGGAGCCTGGCGGCAAAGGCGCCGGTAGGCTCGAGAGCGGCTTCCGCAAGGAGGCTTTGTTTAATATGATTCATGCGAGATGCGAGACCATCCTGTTCTTCCTTTAATGCTGCCGTGTCCTCCGTAAGATCGTGGATGCGATACTTTTGCCCAACCGATCGGACACTGAGTAGTAGAATCCCGGTCATCGCGAAAAATTGTACGAAGCTCTGTTTTCTCTTCATCGCGTTTGCCATGAAGCCGAGAGGCTTTCGACCGCCGGCTGTGGAAGGCGGCGGTGAGGATGCCATGGCTGAGCAAAGACTGTTGGTTTGACTACACGCTGCTGATTGAGCTTGATTTAATTTAGCGCCCGTTTGATAGTAAAAGTGGAAAATAGGTCGAAAGATGGTTAGATAATTCATAATTGTAATTAATTGTATTTGATTGATATAATTTTTTATCTGAAAAATGTTGAAAGTTTGATATCTGTTTCATTTTGTTTTTCATAAAAATTGTATATTAAAATGATAATTTCTTTTATTATTGGGCCTAGAATTTGTTTCACTTGCAAAAAATAAAAATCAAATTTAAAAAATTCTCATACCGAATACCATTCGTTTGGCTTTGTTTTGCATGAAAATTGTCAATAAAAATGATAATTTTTTTTACCATTGAATTTAGAATTTTTTCCAATTGCCACAAAAAAATGGAAAATGAAAACACACATAAAAGGTGGGAAATCAATTTCATCCAAAACAAGGAAAATGTGCAAGTGTGAGAAAAAGTAAGAAAATTTTTTGCAATCAAACATGTAAAAAGTAAGAAAATGGAAATTTTTCATTTTCCATGGAAAATCAATGGTATCAAACAGGCCTTAAAGTTACCTTTTTTCCATTAAAATTATAATATACTTTTTATTAAAAAAAAATTAAGCCCATGTGATTAAAATCAAGATTTTAATTCAAGTCGATATCAACAATTAATTTTAATTGCATATTTTATGGGTTCCACAACTTTTCAACTACATATTTCATCATTTTTATCAAAATTTACTAAAAATCTGATTTTAATCCCCACCAAACATGGGCTAAATAAAAAAGATGGAGATAGGAAAAACAAAGGGCCCGTTTGGTACCGATTAAAATCCAATTAAAATTGAAAATATAGTCGTTATTGAGTCTCACTCGTTTAATAAAAGTCAACAATAACGACTAATTTTTCAATTTTAATCCGATTTTAATCTCTACCAAACACACTCACATTGTATTGTATTGTATTGCATTGTCTAGTCTTTTGTTTAAAGGAAGACCTAGAGCTTGTTTGGCCCCCATTTTAATCCAATTAAATTTGAAAATATAGCCGTTAGTGAGTCTCACTCGTCTAATAAAAGTCAACAATAACGACTAATTTTTCAATTTTAATCCAATTTTAATATCTACCAAACGGGCACAAAATATATACAAGCACTAAGTTCGCATTAAGTTGATTTGATCGAATTAGATGAATCGTGCGTGAAGTTAATGGTCGAGTTGGTCAAATACGTAGTCGAGAAGACCATAGATTATACACAATCGAGAATAAAAACTACTAAGTGAGAGTTTCATTTTAACAAGGTAAAGTCCAAAACAAGAAAAAAAAAATTAAGATAAGATCTCTCATTGCGGCCCGACATAGAAGTCTCGAGTCAATTCCCCACTCACGAATCATGCAGAAGAGGGTCGAACTGGTCGATTGGAGGATCAAGAAGACCATACATTTCATGAATAAAGAACAACACTTAGACCGAAACACTAATTTAGATAAAGAGTAACATAGTTGTGACTTTTCAAGTAACAAAGACCATATTTCATATTGGCCCCTTCAAAGAATCCATGTAATAACAGTTTATTAACTTGAACTAAGACTTATTGAAGGAAAAATCAACACTATGAGACTCCCCATTTGTTCCTGAAGTATGATGAGGTTGTCTCAACTCCTCCCGGCTACGAATGGAAGCCTCGAGTTCTGAAATCTCTGTATCCGAAAGATAAGAAGTCGGAGAATTAGGGATACTTTCGATATCTGATGCATTTGATCTGTACTTGTGGTTGTGGAGCAAATGAATGGGTGAAAATCCCTGGCTTGGAGTCGTTTCGCCACTCATGAATCCTGCTCCACGAGAAGAAGCATCGTTTCCTTCGCCTGTTTTGCGCATTTTCTTCTTCTTTTTCGCAGCCTGATGCCATTTCTTAAGAGCCTTGGCTGTCTGCTCCTCGAAGATTGTTTTCTTCATATGTGATCCCATCTAAACACGCAGTCGAGGACATGATATCATATAACTGTATAATACTTTTTGTCACTATGTTCGATCATTAATACTAACCTGTGTTACGAGGGAATAAAGTGGGAATGTAATGTAGCTGCACAAGATTTGAAGGGCTACCCCAAGGGAAACTCTAATCAAAATTGCATAGAGTCTCTCATGGAAGCATTTTGTGATGCCAAACTCATACTGCATTACAAAAGTTTTTGCTTATAAGTTACATGCAATACAATATTAATCTAATTAGAGATAAAAAGAAAAAAAAAAAAAAAAAATTATTTGAGATTTGCTTACCCATTTCCATAAGAAATATGCCATTTGGAATGCATTCTGCAAGTGAATAGATATTTTAACATGTAATCAATAAAAACAAAGGTGTGTCTTATGAGTGTGGCAAACATGTAGAACTGCTCATCGGTTTAATTCATTTCGACTTGGTCCATGAGCCGTTTGGGCTCATATTGAGACGATCTATTGGCCTAGTCGAGCTCAAAAAAAATTTCATGAGCCGAGCGGGCTTGTGGGTTAAGCCCATAAGATAGCTCGTCTTAATCTCATAAATCAACTCGTTTGTTGCTTATTTTATTAGTTTTTTTCTTTTTTTAAAACGAAGAATCAGATCGTGCTGGGCTAGTGTCCACACGAGTCAAATTATCGATCCGAGCTCGAACTCAACTCGTGTCCTTACTAGCCGAGCCACCCCTAATCTGTCTATTATAATAAAGGGTTAAGAGCATTTACCATAAATAGTGTGAAATGTATGAGGAAGAGAATCCACTCGGGTCGATTGAACCAAAAGAAGTTGTTAGTGGGCTCCACTAATGGAGCCCCTATAACCACAGTCGTCCGATCTTGAATTTGTTGAGCCATCTCCATTATCACAAGCTCCAATTTTGTACCAACTAATACGATTATCTGATCACAAAATTTCATAAATATTCATCTCTAATTCACCTGAATAGTAAGTTGATGTTAAACTTTTTAACCAATTTTTCGTTAAATTGACGCATAGTCTTCACAAAAACAATGCACAACTTAAGTACGAAAGCAAAATCTAGTTTCAGAAAAGTTGAACATGCGAGGGTCACGCGACAATTTAACGTAAAAATGAACCCTTTTCGTCACCGAAATATGATTGAAATTATAATGAAAGGTCGATGACCAATTTGGTCATTCAATTTTGACTTTTTCACATGCGTGAATCAATTTCAAATAATGTAAATAGAGATGGCAATCACTTACAATTAGAGGTATTAATGAGAGCCAGGAGAGGGTATGCCATTCTGCACCATTAGTTATAGAAAGTTGAACTACGAGTTTTAGAGATACGAAGCTATTGATAAAAACTACTGCAAGTGCATGTATACTTGGTACACTCGATACTACACACTATACTGAGTGGTTTCGTCCATTACATCTTACTAAACATGCAGTTAAATGTAGAAAGGAAGTTGAGGAAAGGGATAGAAATGAGACGTACTGTAAAAATTGAAAAACAAAAATACAACGGCAAACAACCACAATGGGGCACTGCATAGTCCAAACAAAAGAAGTGTGTTAGGGTATACATAGAAAATAATACTGAAAGTGCGGTGACTACTCTAAATAATTTTACATTTCAATAATTGTTAAGGAACAACATTGAAAGTACAACGACCATTGAAAATCGAAAATTTTCATTTCGATTAGGTGGTTCATAGTTTTTGTACATGGGATGGTAATGGATGGAGCGGAGGGCACAAACCTTATTCCCAAAACACTTTTGTAATCATCTTCCATGGATCTCTTTATGTACTTGTGGAAGTCAAATTTGCTATTTGGTGCAAAATGAGCCTGCAATTTGCCACACCTCATTCAAATTAATTAATTTTTATAAAATAAAAGAATTTATGTTAGAAATTTTTTAAGTTTATTGAGTATAAGCCATATTGATTATTTTTATTCGGATAAATTTAACTCGTTCTAATTTAATGTACCAAGGCAAAATTCTTGAAGTACAATTTCCTATAGTTACAAACTTTTTAAATAAATAGTAATTTTGTTAACATACTTCATAAATTCTAAAATGCTATTATAAAATGAAGTAAACTATATGCAAATATCACTTAATATTATTTAAAATTATGAAAATATATGAATTTTAGACAACAACAATGTGTCTCGTTCCATATGACTCTCAATTCTAGATTTTGTTATTTCAGATCTGTTGTCCCGACAATAACATTTTGGCATCTCAATACAATTTTGAGGTGTCGACAAATTTTTTATTTTGACACGTTAAAAATTGTAGTAGAGTTTAATGGATTTTTGTCACCTCTAGAATTTTGAACCTTAAAATTGTAGTGATATATCAAAATTCTTGGGATAGGACAACGAAATGGACAACATATCTATACTCGAATTTTGGTTGAATGAATAATAGAACCATGCTACACGAACATAGAGAATGACTGAACACATACACCTCGAGGGTCGGACATTATTTTATTCACGCGGAACCCACTCACAATGTAAGGATTGGTCACCCAATGTGTCAACTATTTTCAAATAAAGTGGCTTTACTCATGAATAATATGCATCACCTTTTGGGATGTGGTCAAATCAAAGTTATGTCAATTGAATAAATAATATTGATTTGGTTTAATTAAAAAAGAAGCAACTCACATTGATAAATCCATTGCGGATGGCCATGTAATCTACCTTGGATATTGATCCAAAAAATTGTCTGAAAAATGCTACCTATTATGTAATAAGAAAATTAAAAGAACTATATTTGCAATAAATACAAGAATTTTGTTAAAAATAATTAATAAGAGAGAGAAAAAAAAAACTTACGATCCATCTAATCCCAGGTGTACTAGTGAATCCACCATGTCGCCTCACAAAGGATGTTTGATGAGCAAATCTAAATCTAGCAGGATCTGTTAATAAAATTATCAATTATTTTATCAAATAATATAGGATATCGTGCTGTCACGTGACTCGATGTCTCGATCAGTCAATAAATTTTATTTCTGCATTTTACTGTATTGCAATTAATAACATTTTTAACATATAGATCCTAACTTNTAAATCTAGCAGGATCTGTTAATAAAATTATCAATTATTTTATCAAATAATATAGGATATCGTGCTGTCACGTGACTCGATGTCTCGATCAGTCAATAAATTTTATTTCTGCATTTTACTGTATTGCAATTAATAACATTTTTAACATATAGATCCTAACTTCTTAGAAAGTTACGAAAATCTAAATGGAAATCATATGCTGCTGTTGGTTAAAGTGTCACATGCACATGAACATTTTATTCTAAGAGCATGTTATCAATTCGCCACGTATCCACAAACACACAATAATCCTTTCTTTCAGTATTATCGTATTTTCATTCCGGAGGAAAATAGGAAAAAAAAAATTACCATTAGTGAATTCATATTC
>CAIGRR010057787.1:0-11872 GCA_903798365.1 Fraxinus sp. 1973-6204
CCATAACCGCACCACCAAATTTTTGTTGGTTCGGCTCAGTTCGTGTCTCGGTTCGGTTAATAACCACGAAAATAAATTATTTTTCATAAGTCCAAACTCCAATCGTCAAATTGAAAAACAATATTAAAACCATAACCGCCCCCATTGCACCATCGGTTCGATTTTTTTCGCACCATTCGGTTCGGTTAACCGCGGTTTATGGTTTTAACGGTTCGAATTGACATCCCTAGGGTTTACATATAAATTTATTTTATTGGGAGAATGTATCGTTGAGAATGATTTTGGAGAAAAATGAATTTCTGGAGAATGGCGCTCAAACAAGAGCATATTTGCAACATAAATTTATAGTCTGCTCGATCACAAAAGCATCCCATTCCAGGTTATGCAAGGAAGAGGGGTTATTTTGTCCAATTTCATGCATCTATAACACAGCCAATTTTTGCATTGAATTTGCATGCATGAGCAATTGCAAGGAGGCATTGTTTGTATGTTTTTGTCAGATATGACACGAGGAGAAGAATTTAGAAACCTCTGTATATTGAATATATATTACACCAATTTTTCTTTTTGCATTGTGGAACATACAAGAACTCTAAGTGACTGGATTATTTCAATCTTTGTTGGAGGTAGCTCGGTTGCATTTTAGAATATATGGCATAATTGCATTTTTCCTGAAGCCCAGAACTTTATTTGCCCCTAATAATTTCTGTAGTAATTATATATTTTGAGAGTAAAAATGCATCTCATTCCATGTGCTATATGTTGGAAACTATTTCTCCATGCTATTAGAAAGGAAATAGAATTATTTGATAAGGTGTAACTTGAGAACACAAAGTTGATCAAATAAAAGTTTCTTACTGGGATTATATTCTTTGAAATTACTGTCGACTGATTTGGCACCACAATATACTTTTATCTTAAGACGTGGTTTTTACAATATTTTTCTTTGAAGCTTTTGAAATTCTTTGGAAATTAAAAATTGCTACATAGATAGAGATTTAAAAAACTCCATAAATATATTTCCGTAGTTGATCTCTTATTTAACTAAACATAATAGTGTGACATTGTGACTGAATGAATCTAGGATTGGGAACATGCAGAATCAGCTCTTAAAACTTCCCAATCAGTTAGCTTGAGATCTTCTCTCTGTGGGATGTTGGGTTGGTTTGTGGCTTTGCTTGTTTGCCGCCCTAAAATAAATGGTGTTGTGCCACTCCAACAAGTCATGGATTTAATCAAAGTTCTATTGGTCATTGGCTATGTTTTTGCACTTCTGTGGCCCAGGATTTTTATTGAGAAAAAGTTGTCTGCTTGACAGCTAGTATATATTGTACCAAGACAAGAATATAACTGCTATTGTACATATTTTTAGTTGTTTACTGATTGGAAAGTGATATTTCAGTTCTTGGAGATGAAAAGTTCAAGTTGCATTGAGAGCCAACTACAAATTTGGTTTGATTATTAGGAGTTTTTCTTTTTAATAGTAAGTCATACTTGTATAGGGTCTGGATCCTAGGTTTTATTTTTCTTCCACTTTGTGCACGCTGAACGAAGAGGAAATAAATCTCATATTTGTTGATTAGAGAGAAAATTATTTGTTCTAAAGTTGTTTATCAATGATCTTAATTGAGGCAATCTTCATAGTATTTTCTGAGGCAAAGTAATGTTTCAGGTTGCAGAACGAGCACTCTTTCTGTGGAATAATGAACATGTAGTAAGCTTGATTGCCCAGAACCGGAATGTCATTTTGCCAATTATCTTCGAGGCTTTAGAAAAGAATATCCAGTCCCACTGGAATCAGGCAGTACATGGTCTTACCGTCAATGTTCGGAAAATGTTTTTGGAGATGGATGTGGAGTTATTCGAGGAATGCCAAAGGCAGTATGCAGAAAGGGAAGCAAAGGCAAGAGAGTTGGAAGAAGGACGAGAACTGATGTGGCAGAGATTGGCTGCTACTGCTGCTGCACAAGAAGGCTGAAGGGATATGGCTATTGCTTTTTTGGAATGCAATGAATAGTCCCAATCCAAGATTGAAAGGCGAACCCCTTTCCCCAATGGTATTTCATTTTTAATGTTCTTTCCTTTTTGATTTTGCTTTGCCCAGTCATTAAAGATTGCTTGTTAAGCAGCTAGTAATGTAACTTAGATGTATCGATATGTGCTGCAGATTAAGATTGGTTTGTGAAGTATTTCTTGCATTTGGTTTTTACCATATTTTTTTTTAAATATCAAGATTTAATTTCTTTGAAGAAAAATTGCATTCAGAGTTTTCAGTTGATGACTGAACCGCTCAATTTCAAATGAAGTGAAACCGCCCTCTTTAAAATCGATATTTCTATTCTAGTTAAATTAAAGAAATAAATAAGAAAATCAAATGTTTGCTGCAAGTCTTGTATTGTCTGGCTGAAGTATGTAATTTCGTCGCTTCCTCAACTCACTTGTCTCGTCTTTCCTTAGTTGCCAAAATCTGCATGCCACATCGAGCATTTCACTTGACTCGTTTTACACTTCTAAGTTGGACAGGGATGGAATAAAGGGAACAATATTTTTTTTTTTTTTTTTGTATTGGACTGATAAATAATAATAAGAAAAAAAAAACTACCAATGAAAAATTAAATGGTCTTGAGATAGCCCTGAGCTAAGGTCGAGGGGCTCCCCCTCCCTCCGCCACTGAAGTCAGACAAAAATAGAAAATAGAGAAGTGATCAAATTATTACGTTAATGTACGTAACAAATATATTAGGAGTCTTTCAAACCCACAACGATTGCTATATGCACCTTATGGATACGAGCTTGACGTGAATGTTTTTTATTTATCATTTATTACATTTAAATTAAGCCTTTAATCCTGAAATGATTTCTCCTTTGAAGTTGGAAGTTCAAAGCAGGTACAGTGAGATGTACATTTGAATTTTGTTTTATTCGTTCTTTTTTGTTGAGGGTTTTTTCTTCTAAGATAATATTTGAATGTAACTTCTTGAAATTCCGATATTTTTGTGTCTTTTTATTAAAAAGCCAATAAAATGAAAAGTGGAACGAGTAAGTGATAAATAAAAATACAGATATTCCTTTTGTTTTGGCATTTTCCTGATTGTATGCGTTCTTTTTATTTTTTTTTAAAAAAATAAGTAGAAGGTCATGTAATAATCTTGAGAATTATTTTACTTGTACCGAAAAGTTTGACAACTTTGTTGACAAAACGCCACATGACGACCCCCCATTGGGGGGGGCGCCTGTGGCGGGCACCAGAGCACACAGTCATTTTATGATAGGCTCAATATTTCCTCCAAGGCTGACCCTGGACTTAGGCAGCACAAACGGCTGCCTAGGGTCCCAAAAAATTAAGGACCAATTATTTTTATCATACTCAAAGAAGACCCAATTCATACTATATTTTAAGAGTAGCAAAAACCTATATTAAGGAAGTCCAAGAAGAAGAAAATTTGTCTAAAACTCCATAACAAGCAAATATGGTAAATGTCATATACATAGTTTAGACCAATTCTATCATTCCTTTCTAAAGTATCATCCTTTCACAGTTTCGAACATAAAGAAGCCATGTCAAGCTAGTGATGAAAAGAATAATTTTCATACAAATGTAAAATAGCAGAAATGGATGTGTTCTTCAGAATTACGACTGGATTCTACTATCAACTGAAAAAGATAGATGAGCCCCAGTGTGATATCATGCTTCATCCATTGAGAAGTACAGAAATAATTGGCGAAGAACGAAGGAACAAATGGATAATATCCCTTCTTTTATCCAATCATCTAACCATTTCTGATATCCTAGATGCACATGAAGAATGACCTCCTCTTGTCTGCCTTGTATTGTAGGAGTTACAATTCAAGCACTTGTGCGCTACGATATGGAAGTTCACCTCCGATGTTTCTCCACAGTCATTACAGAGGATCCATACCTAAATCACCGAGACATCATGTGTTTCAGATAAGATATCTTAGCAATGAAAGCAGTACGGGTTTGATGATTTAGGACTTCGTTTCTTACCATCTTGTTTCGATACATTTCAGGCATAGGTATTGAAGCCACCTGGATTTAGAAGTAAATGGTTAGGATACAGGAGAAAAAATAAATAAAAATAAAAAACAAAATCACTATGAATTTGCAGACCTCCTGATCCAGCTTCTCCCATATGAGGGTCATGTCACAATATGATTTTGAGCAAACTGGGCAGGAATACCTGTGTGCCTAAACCATTAGCATGAACACCTTCGATGGAAATGAAGAAAGAACAGAACTTAAGCTTTTAAAAAAATTGGTTCAACATTGTATCAGAGCGCAAGCAAAAAAATCTGTGTTTGAGTCTCACTGACATCCATTTATAAAATAATACACAACAGGCCTTTTTGGCCTGCATGTGAGGAAGGGTGTTCTGAACACAAAATTTACCCACTCTAAGAATTAAGGTTTTAGATGATGTGGTTTAACAGAGGGAGAGGACAGGAAATCTTACTGGAAATGTCTTTCCATCTCCTTAACACATTCAAGATGTATAGTATGGCCACATGGCAATACAGTAATGTCTCTTGTGGTATCGAAAAGATACTGCATTCCAAGATGTAAAAATTTAAAATAGAAACTTAAATCAAAACACTTTCTTACTATTATTGCAGTGTCATATATTACCTCAAAGCATACCGGGCAATTGTGGTGCATTGCTCTTTCTACACAAATATGTGACTCCTTCAATAAATTTGAATAGCAGCATTCTGAAACAGAAAGCATGTGCCTTTAACTTCTTGGTTCATAACCCCGACTATCAATAAGTAAAAATCATATCAAAATATGACTTACCACATCTGTCACAATGGAAATAATTTTCCTTGCCACCAGTTCTGTTGTGACAAAAGTCCAAAAGAGAAAAAGTAAATTAGATACAGAAAGTTGCACGGAATTATCTACACAAGAAAGGAGTGAAAACGAATTGGCCATACAAAATAGGCAACCAAAATTCTGTAGAAAAAGTTTCATTACAGAGTTCATATGCCAGGAAAATTTATCACAAAACAATAGTCGTACGAAGTTTGAGTCAAGATGGGAGGAACATAAAGCAACATGGTCTGGCAAATGGGAAAAATAAAAATAAAATAAATAAATAGATCCATCAGAAAAGATCTTAACCTGCAGATTCGACATTTATCACAGTGATATTGATTCTTCGAAACCTNAAGCAACATGGTCTGGCAAATGGGAAAAATAAAAATAAAATAAATAAATAGATCCATCAGAAAAGATCTTAACCTGCAGATTCGACATTTATCACAGTGATATTGATTCTTCGAAACCTTAAAAAAAAAAAAAAAGAAAAAAAAGAAAAAGAAAAGTGGGGTTATTTAAGTGATAAAAAAGTATGTACTGTTTTGAGAATTTAATCAAAGAAGCTTACATCGTCGTCAAAGAATTTGCATTTTGAGCAATAGTACTTCCCCATACAAGCCCCGCAGTTAATACAATTTAGTTGAACCTAAATGGCAAATAAAATCGGTAACGTCAATCAAATAAGTAAATCATCCAGCAGCATAAATTTAGTAAATTGTCAAATGTTAGCATCTATATACGAGTTTTGAAGGATGAAACTCACATCTTGTTCCGTGTTACACAATGAGCAGATGATCTGAAGACAGATATAAATCAAAATTAGTGAAATCTAACATACTTACATACTATTGATCATATGTTTGTTTAGTTAGTGACACAGACAGGAAGCGTAACGAAATTTATGGAAAATATTTCGAATAAAAATATTTTTACAGTACAAACTTCTTGACTCAGTCCAGATAACATCAACGTCAATGAGAAAAAAAGAGGATAGGAAACAAATCAAAGTATTTATCAATGCCTTATCCA
Source organism: Fraxinus sp. 1973-6204 (assembly GCA_903798365.1). NCBI lineage: Eukaryota > Viridiplantae > Streptophyta > Magnoliopsida > Lamiales > Oleaceae > Fraxinus > Fraxinus sp. 1973-6204. The sequence goes on from CAIGRR010057787.1 coordinate 5,870, forward strand.
TAAGAAGCTGTATCACGCTATCAAACAACATTTTCAGACAAGTAATAGAGTTGGAATTTTGACATAATTTGACAGAAAATCCATTTCTTAGTTTTTAAATGACAAGGAAATTAAATTAAAAGAATTCCGAAAACCAAATACCTATTTGTATCCACATTATGTTAACAAGCATAATAACATATGCATCAAATGTAAATAATACTAACCCGTTTTATTTCGTGACGGGGAATATCATGACGCTCGAGCGGATCAACTTCTATTGAATTCTGTTTAAAGAATAACAAGGGTTATACTCAACAATAATTTCTGCTCACATCCATTTTTTTTTTAACATAACCTCAAACTAATTATTAATGCATAACAAGGTTCAACCTTTGCATCATTGTGGCAGTGCCGGCAATCAAATATCTCATTGCAACAGGGTGCTCTAATCTTACACCTTCTTCGGTAATGCGAGCAGCTGAAAAATTATTCAATGTAATCTAAACTTAATTTACCAGATTTATTTCAGCTATTGAAATTACTTTTCCCAAAAAAAAAGAAAGAAAGAAAGAAAGAAAGAAAGAAAAGTAAAAAAAAAAAAAAGGTAGATCAGGAAACATAAAAGAAAGTGAAAATGAAAATTTAGAATTACATACCCATAATTTGCAGAACCCAGCTCCATTATGCATTCATCGTCTACAGATGAATGAGAAATTATCTGATGCTTCAAACCGCAGTCCATTTCTCTTCTGATAATTTATGGAAATAGATTCGAGATACAGTACAGAAAATATCCTGAAAATTCACAACCAAAAAAAAAAAAGGAAAATCAAATCAACAATCTATGCAGAAACAAATCTTGAAAAGCATCAAAACATATCTGAGTTAGAATATATTTTGAATTGAATTGGAAGGAGGAGAGAATCAAAACCCCTGACTTTTTTTTTTTCCATTTGGGCATCTGGGGTTTTTAGCAGGAACCCACCCTTGACCCTTGAATGATATAACAGGAAAGAATAATTTTGCAACAGTAATACAAATTTTTTGAAAATTACATGGACAACCCCAAGATTCTCCACATTTTCACATTCTTTTTCAATCTCCCTTTTATACTTTATATTATCATCGATGAGATGACGAGGCAACACGCCACCGTTTGCCTCTACATTTCTTGCAGTTATTACACTCCAAATAATCTATAGTACAGTTCAGAGAGAGATAGAAGGACATACAATGTAAACGGCGTCGTATATTCGAGGAGATTGAGGAACAAGAATGAACTGTAATGTCTCTTCAAGACCTGAACAGTTCGTAAAATCTGGGTGGGTACTACAACAGTTAACAATGGTGTATATATAGATGTTTTTGAAGCATTCTATCCGTCCGAGTGTTTCAACTTTATACTCTTTCTTTGGTCCTATGATGTACGTATAATGAAAACAATCTTGCATCACAAACAGGGGTATTTGACATGATTTAAAAATAGAGCACACCTGTCAAATATTCATTGGACAGTTTGAAAAAAAAAAATTAAGTGCTGACACGCAGCACCTGTCACCCAATCCTATCGCCTGTCCCTGTTCAAGTAACTTAATTGTAATGAAATTCATGTATTTATGATTTTATGTACCACGAAAATTTTGTTTTTTATACCCTTGTCCAATTATTTTGTTTGATTTTTAATGGTGTAATAAAAGTTTTTCAAAATTGTATTTAAAGAGTAACGTTGAATTATGGATGAGAAAGTATAATTTTTCGACAAATAATTGTGATTCCTCTTCTTCTTGAAGAAGAAAAATAATCCTTGTACAACAAGCATTTTCGTTTTTATCTTGACTCATTTCCCAATCTACCTTGTGCAGCTTCGTTTGCAATAATTATTTCCTCATTACCGAGCCACATTAGGCCAAGATTTATTGGGGGCAGGTCCATTTCAATGATCAACATCTAATTACACTACCCATGACCCCAATTGTAGATCATTCAAGGGCTGAATCACAAGCTTTGGCGAGTTCAGAACCAGAATGCACCAGCACCAACAAGATGGGGATGCAGTCACTCTGATTGCTCAAGCCAACAATCCATATGGAGGTAATGATGCAAAGGTAGACAAAGAAACTCGCTCTAGATTGGAGAGAACACAAGAAGAATTGAACCAGGTGGTTGGATTTCTTGAACCGAAGAGTCAACTGGAGGGGAGGGATCCCCGAAAGGGAAAATGGGACAATATATCCATCAAACAATAAATCATTAGCTATTTCGAAAAGCGGTTGATGACCTCGTGACTAATATTCTAGGAGGTTCCACAAAGTCATACAAGCCGCCTACTACTACTTCAATCAACCGAATTGGTGAGATCAATAAGGGAGACAATCCGAGCTAAACATTCAAAAATGATACAGATTATATGAGTCTTGGGTATTGCATAAGTTAAGAGTAGAATCCTAATTCCTCGTTATAAACATGACAATTAAGTGGAATTCAATGATATTCCAGCTTGTTTAAACCCTAAGTCACCCTACTCTAACCAATATGACTTCGCTGGTGACTCTTACAAACATAATATTATACGAATAAAAACATGTGATTTTTATGCTTTGATGGAGGTAAAGTCTAGACCCCTTTTTAAGTCATACTCCGTTTTATTTCGTTCATTATTAACACGCCATGGAGAATGACTATACTTTATAAAAATCCAACAATCATCATTTTCTTGAATTTTAAAACACGTTTTAAAAATCATAAATTCAAAAGTAAAAATAACAACACTAGAAACAATATTTTTTTTTAATTGGTTGAAGAAATTCTGACTCAATCATATCTCACTACATCATGTATATGTAAACCTATTATATACATGTAGTACAAGCGATAAAGATTCAAAATTTCCAAATTTGATGTTATCCAATTTACAACTCGTTTGCCCCCCTTTCTTTCAATTTTTAATGTTTGGGATAGTGATTTTATTATTATTATTATTTTTTTTTTTTTTTGAAGAATGTGTAGTTGAAAAAGAAGGAAATTTTTTAGATTTACGTATAATATTATTTTATGAAAAATTGTATGATTGAAAATAAGATAAAGAAGAAAAAATAAAAATGAGAAAGAGGGCCAAATGGGGCTTTGATCTTTTGAGATTTTTAGAGCACGGTTTAGATATGAGAACGAAGTGGATAAACTTCATTGGATTTTCTGACACGGATGGGCCCCACGCAACTTAGTACCATATTGTCTTTCGAATCGGGCACCAAAATATATTAACCGTTCATTCGGCTTATGGAAAATGTGAGAGAGAGAGAGAGAGAGAGATAGAGAGAGAGAGAGAGAGAGAGAGAGAGACAACAAGTTATGGGCTTGAGCCCCATTTTTCGTATAAAATGTATTTTGAAATATTAAATTAATGAAAAATGTGTGATTAAAAATGAATGAAATGTAATATTATTTTATTGAAAAATGTATGGATAAAAAATGAAAGAGAGCAAAATGTATTTTAATATTCAATTTCCATAAGAAACTAAAATTTGAGTAGTGATTTGACTTAAAATAATTTACAGTTTCTGTCCAAATTGAGAAATAAAAAATATTTTTCCGTTTTTTCTCAAAAAGAAAATTTTGTTCGATTTGATAAATACATTTTTTTTATTTTTTTTATCAGATTGACAGTGTTAGAATATTGCAGTTGAATGAATAACTCGAGTTCCAATCTCTTAGCCTTCAATTGTGTAAAAACTATGCACACGTTGGATTTTTATAAAAAAAAATTATTAAAACAAAAAATTATTAAAGAAATGCTCATTTCACTCTAGTAACTAGTTCACTTGTAGTCCACGTAAACGCCACCTAGAAAACGAAAGCAACATAGTCGATAACATCTCACCACGTGGAGGCCTCACGTGTCTCCCATGCTTCGCTTGCAGCGATGAGGCAATACATAGCAACTCTCTCACCCATGTAAAAGCATTGCAATATGGTTAGCACGGCTTTTGCATAAAATTAACTGCATTCATGTCTCTCCCATTGATAAACCCCGTATAAGTTCACGTGAGGGTGACGAACGCCCAGTGGGTTCAACGGAGTGAGGAGGATATAAGAAGTCATTCGCCTTTGATGATTAATTATCGTGTTATCTTATGTTCTTATATATTTTCAATAGTTAACTTAACAGTCAGATTATCAACTGTCGACGATCATTTTTCTTGGAATGGTGATCTTCCTGCTTAGCGGTTCTTCCGAGTGTGTAAGTAACATAAAATGCTAACAGAAATGGGACAGAATTTATTGATTAAAGGTCATACTAATTATTTAGATCAATGATATTTATTTATTTTCTCGGTCATTTAACATATAAAACATAATTGTGAAGAATCTAGTCACTTGTAGTTAAGGAGGGAGCAAAGAAAGCACAAAAATGTCACCTTCAGCAGCCTAGTAGGAACAAGGCTCCTTTGAATTTGGAAGGTTGTAACGATATTTTGTCATTGTAAGGCGACAATAACGACTACAATCCCATCATTTTTCTTTACCGTTTAACATGCGAACTTACACGCACGAGTCAGTGTCAACATAGAAGAATCCGATTGTCCTAAAATTCACCGTTCTGATCCAAACTCCACTTCCTGCCAAAATTATTCCTTTTTTTTTTTTTTAGATCCTATCAAAATACCATCACAAGTCTCGATGGATCATGGATGTCAGCATAAATCTGTATGCAATGGGAAGAGCATGACCAAAAACAATAAATGGAAAATTGAAATTAAAATTATGGACATACACTGATATGTATTAAAATGGATAAAATTAAAAATAAATGTTTTTTTTTTTTTTTTTTGGGTGATGTTGAAGGTAACATGCCACTTTCCATCACTTTTTGACAAATTCCTAGTGCATGAATTTTTGCAAGAGCAGAACGCGGTTTCCTATTGTTTGCGTATCCAATTTGATCAACTGTGTTTGGATAAAGATTAAAATGTGATTGCGATATTTGACTTATTAATAATCTCTCAATTCTTTACATATATAGACATGATACACTGTGCATATCTCAATCGATGAATAATTTGGAAGATTTTTTATTTTTTATTTTAACTAAATGCGACCTAGTGAAATAAAATTTGAAAAAGAAATGATAAATCAATCGATATCGAGTAGAATTTACATTTGACGAATTTCGTTACTATTATGTTTTATTCAATAAATTGAGATAGTTCAAACTTTAATATTAAATTGTGAAGTCCACTTTGTCAATATCAAAGAGATGCATGAATAAAATATAGACACCATTATAGAGTGCACGAAACAATATGTAGATAGACATAACAAAGTTGCTTTCCTTAAGAATTCAAACTAATGATCTTTTTTAAATTACGGATAAATGGGTCCCGTGCTTAAGTGTGAATTAAATGAATTTGAAGAAAGGGTTCAAAAATTTTGTTACGAGACATCATCTTCAGTCTTACTAATTTAGTGACACCTCAAAGTTCGCGTCCTTTTAAATAAAGAGTTAGAGAGTACTTGTACAAGTTAATGGGCTGTAGCTCGGTCCAGTCCTCAGCCCACTGAACTTTTTTAGGTAGGAAAGAAAACGTATTAGTCCGACCTGTAATTCGATCTTGAATCCGTTCCCGAGCACGATGATAGAAGTACGAGTCATTTCAAAGTTCAAACAAGACCGATATGATAACAAGTTGGGATAGTACACGTACAAGATTGAGATATGGACAAGTTGATAAATGATGGTCCATAGGCTAAGTTACAAATTAAACCGTCCTACTAAATTGTCACCAATACTCCAATAGTGACCAAATAGGAATAAAATGATGCGACTTGTAGACACGGCATTGGAGAATAAGCCAAACACGGTTTACAAATTTTTGCGGGATGGGAATGTAAAAAGTTTAAATTTCTTTCACAAACGGTCACTGAATTTTCAGATTTTTTGGCCAAGTTTGATGCAATTTTTCGACAACTTTCGACCACCAAAACCGTCGATTTGAGAAACCGTTGGAAAGCTCACGATGTCCG